>JAKUCA010000086.1:0-29414 GCA_030567025.1 Geotrichum europaeum
GCTGTTCTGAGTTGCTCAGAGTCTAGTTCAAATAATGTGGTATCACACTAAAAAATGGTATTGTACAACTTGTATAATGGCCAAACAAACAAAAAAAAATTAAGAATCTAACAACTAGAGAAATACTATTAATGAACCAATATGTATAGATATCATTTAAAACTTGCCGACCTGGTCAGGGATCAAGGTCAACACTTCACCCTTGGTGAGTCCCGACCGAATGTTGTCAATAACAAGAATCTCCATGATCTTGCGGGTTTCTTGAGTGTGCGTGCCCATATGAGGGAGGAGAAGCGCCTGCGGATGCGAGAGAAGCGTGGGATGCACAACGGGTTCATTTTCGAAAACGTCAAGACCAACCGCACCGACCTTGCCGCTTTCGAGCGCTGCCGCCAGTGCGGCCTCATCCACAACCTTACCCCGGGCCGTATTAGTGATGACAACACCATCCTTCATTTTAGCAATACTGGCCTCGTTAATGAGATGGTAAGTGGCATCGTTCAGTGGACAGTTGAGCGCAAGCACGTCAGTCTGGGCGTAAAGCTCGTCAAGGCTCGCAACATACTCAGCACCCGCCTCAAGCTCGGGGGAAAGCTGACGACGGTTGTAGTAGATGATCTTGGAAAAACCAAATGGCGCAAGACGATCGCGCAGAGCCCGGCCAATACCGCCCATACCAACAATGCCAACGACTTTGCCCCGAGGGTCATGGGCAAGACCAACACCGGAAAGCCACTTGCCCTCGCGCAGGTTACGCTCAGCCAGCGAGAAATTGCGCAGGGCACCCAAAATCAAGTAAACATGAGTATCAGCAGTCGCATCGTCAACGGCTGCTGGCGTGTTGGAGATGTGGATGCCCTTGGCAGTGTAAAAGGGCACATCGATCTGATCATAGCCAGCACCATGGCCACAAATATACTTGAGAGTATCAGGAATATGCTTTGAAAGCTCTTCATCAAAGCGGCCCGTGATCTCGACCGAGGGGAAATCACGATACACGGCTACAATCTCGGAATACTTGCCGTGCAAGTCGGCAATAAACTCGGTACGGTCGCGAGACGTGAGCGGCAAAAGTTCAGCCACATCGGAAAGGGCTTCCCACTCAGTCTGAGCAAAGTGAATTGTTCCGAGAAGTAGTACCTGGGGTTTCTGAGAAGCGGTCATAATGGCAAAAATATAAGTCGGGTAGTCAATGGGTGATGGTTACGCAGTCAAAGTGGGGCTTTTGGTGATAAGAAGGAGGAGGTAGAAGAAAATGAAATAAAATTAAAAGATTGGGGGGTGACTATAAGTGGGAGACAGGAAATTTGTCACAACGCTTAAATTGGAAGCAGATCAACGGATTGGTAGTGAAATAAAAAAAATAAAAAAAATCAAGTTAAACGAAGTGATGACAAGGAAGAGATTGGTGCCGTTTTATAGTCTTAGCGGAAGCAGGCCCGTCACAATCAAGTTGAAGATGTCCTTGGGTTACAACGGACTCGGATCATCCGCAATACCCATCAAAAGAAGAAGAACCAGTTTCGACTTGTCAACAAGAGAGCAAAGTCTTTTTTTTTTTTTTTTTTTTTTTTTGCCATGACCTCGCGTTTCATTTCCTATTGTATGAATTGGTTTACCATAAAGACCTGATTCTAATCAATGCTGTCATAATGTTGCTTAGATTCTTTTCAGATGGTAGCAATCTTTGGGCTCTGGCACCGAGTTACCAAAATTCAATCAAAATTGGGTGCTCCCCGTGCTAAGTTTTTGTACGGCCGGATAAACCCATGGAAAAAACACTTATCGATTGTCTTTGATAGTCAAAATCATCTAAATTAACACTGAACCCCCATGCAACCCCACGTTTAACCTAGTTCAGACTCAAGCTTTAAAAATAGAACAATTATTCCTGCCAAAAACATATAAACCTCACGGCCTTTTTAGTATTTAGTCTTATAATTGCGCCTTTTGTCTTTAGGAGTTAGTCATGGCCGCTCACCCTGAAGTGGGGGTCCCATACCCGCTTTTGGCCTGGTTTTCCGCTTCCGATTCCGAGGCCGCTTTTCCCACTCCTCTTTTGCTCAGTGCATTTGCTGGCAAATGTCGGTCCCAAGCAAACACGGGTCAGTACTTTGGGCAACGGAGAATGTTACAACAATATGACCTATCTTGGTAAATCTTTGCTACCCTACTCACTCTGCTAACTCCCTGAAAGAATTTGAAATATACAAGTATATTTTTCATATATGAATCTGGCCGTTCTATTAAGCTTTGAGTCATGGAAGGTGTTTGCTACTTGTCCCAAACTCGCTAAAAAAAACACACCACCCATTACAACTGCTCGCCCAGTTGTCATGATAGCGTTACATGTACAAACTCTGGCTGTCAGTCTCAAAAAAAAAAAAAAAAAAAAGAAGAGCTTATGGAGTTTTGAGTTAATGCGTAATCACAAGTAGTACCTAGTTAAAATCAATTGGCAATGGTAAAAAAATAAAAAATAAAAAAACCGGGCTTCGAAATCAATGCTTTTTCTTTATCCACGCTTTTGTGAAGTTGAAAACTTTTTTCCGATTTAAGAAGGAGAGAATAAAAAAACAATTGCCATTCCGTATTTATTTCAAAAAAAAAAAAAAAAAAAAAAAAAAAATAAAAATAAATAAATAAATAAGACCCCCCACGTCACACGTCTTTTATGTCAAACCCATGATATAATAACTACTGGATTATCTTGGCAATAGTCATAGTTTGGCCTTGATTTCTAGCCGGCCTCTCTTTGTGTGTGTCACATACATCAAACTTGTAGGTACTACTACTACTACTACTACTACTACTACTAGTTCAATCACTACCAATAGCACAGAATCAGCAAGATAAATCAATCACTTTGCTCTAGGTCTGAAAAAAAAAAAAAAGTGCGTTCTTTTAGTAGCTGTTTCTATTTTCCCTATTCGACTATTTAATGAAAAAAAAAAAAAAAGTTCCCTCGATATGCCCTTTTTGCTGTTGTTTGTATAAATAAAATGGGATAATTATAAAATCCACAATAGAGCCCTGTTAGTGCTGAGAAAAAAAAAAAAAAATTGAAAGCCATTTTTTTAAAGGCTCCACAATGTACTGACTCTAGTGTTCTTTTGTGACAACAGAACCCAATATTATTATGCAGATTAACCCAGAAAAAACTCATAAAAGTAAATCAGCGAAAAGAATAAGAACATTATCGCACCCCCCAGTGTCACATTCTTGATTGTAATCTTGGTCGCCAGCATCTTGCCACCAATAACCGCCGTCGTTGTACACAGGAAGTGAGCGATAATACCACCAATGATCACAAACCAGTAGTCGGAGCCGGCCGCCATCGCAATGGTTGTGATCTGCGAGCGGTCACCCCACTCGGCAAAAAACGTCATTGCAAAAATCTGAACCCACACAGGCGATAACACCAGCGCTGCAAGGTTGTCCAGTCCGTCTGTAATTTGGTTCAAGGCCGCTAGGAAGGCTGTCATGCCACCAGCACTACTCTTGCGCGGTCGGGGTCGATACAGCGATGCGTCGCCCGCCACATTGTCAAGACCGTCTTGCGAGATGCGAGGGTTGCTTGCCGAGCGCTTGATCGCAGCTGCCTTTTCGCCACTAATTCCGAGTTCCAGGTCCTCGCCCTGCATATTCAGCTCGGCCGCATTGATCTCAGCCTCAACCTCTTCCAGCTCCTCGTCCACATTCTGATCACTAGACATTTGGAAACCCTCGCGGAGCAGGTTAAATCCAAACACTAAAAAGAGAACGCCGGCAATAAATGATGAAACCTGCTTTGACAAAAACGCTGGTAGCGCGTGACCAATCACACCAGAAATGGCTGTCATAACAAAGAGTGCAGAAAACGCAGCTGAGATGACTGTGAGTCGGCTGTGACGCATCGCCATGATGGCGGCAATCAAAAACGTTTTGTCGCCAATTTCGGACATGACAGTCATGCTAAACGATATAAGAAAAGCGTGCATCACATCTTTTTCGTCCTCCATGTGTAGCTTCTCAACTGCCTTGGGCTTGGATGTCTGACCGATGGCATCAGCCTTCTTGTCATCTTTCTTGGCATCAGTAATAGAAGCATCATCTTTGATCTCTCCAACAGTCTTCTCTTCAGAGCTATCACCGCTCTGCTCGGTCTTTTCAGTCTTCTCAAGGTGCTCAGATGCCTGAGTCTTGCCGTCGGAACTGACGCCAAGGTTGTTGGGATCATAGTCATTTACAACAACAGGAGCGTCCTCTTTGGTGGCAACGGGCTTGGATGAAGACGATTGCAGTGAAGATGTCTTGCCCTTAGCGCCCTTCTTTGGGCTGTCGTCTGCAGGCTCGGCGTCGGGGATATCTATCTTTTGGTCGCTGACTTTGGGCTCAGATTTCTTGAACGTTTCGCTCTTGTCAAAGTCTTCGTTGTAAGTGTTGTCCTTGGGAGCAAACTTAGGAACATTATCAGCAGCATTGATAGCCTCGGCTTCTTTGGAGTCGGATGGAATTATCTCAGTACCCTTGCTGACGTCGAAATCAGTGCCACTAATAGTGGCAGACAGAACGTGGCCAGCCGCGGCTAAACCTAGAAAGAGAGGGCTAATGCGCATAGTAATCTAATGAAAAAGAAGGAAAAAAAAACCAGCGTTTTCGGTGCAAGATTTGCAAGATGATACGCAATTTTTTTTTTTTAAGACAAGAACTTTCAATAAGAGGAGTGGGATTGGAAAGAAAAAAGGGAGAGGAAAAGAGTGAGGAAAAAAAAAAAAAAGGCCAGGTTGGTGATCAAAAATCGGTATGAAGTAGCAGTTGATTAAGCAAGTATCGACGTTGTGGTATATCTGAGGCTGCAGAGTATATGTAGGGCCAGGGTGAACGGCTGCGAAAAATCGCGAGAAACTTTTTTTACGCACTGAAAAAAAATGAAAAAAAAAAAATAATAAATAATAATATAATTGTAAGAATTAAATCAACATTACTTTGAAAGGGAGCATAAAGTTGGCTAATTCGTGACAAAATACGAGCAAAGGGTATTACGAGTCGGGTCGCTGGCTTGCTTGCATAGATCGACCAATACCGTACTGCTTATTTTGTCAAAGCGCCTGTTGAAGATGCTAATAAATGATCTTTGACAAATTTCACTAATACAACCATTTCATCTTCATAAAAACTATTTGTATAATAATGACGTAAAGGCCACCGTATTTCATGAGCGTTCTTTTTTTTTTTTTTTTTTTTTTAATAACTTTTTTGCTCAATATCTAAAGAATTATATAGTCTTGATTGGTTCTGGGAATGACGTTATTGGCATCTTGTTTGTATTTAGCGAGGTCCTGACTCGCATTTACATTGGAATGGCAGAAAATGCCAGGCAGGGTCCCCCAGCAAACAATCTTATATTCTAAATATGCGCAGCTAGTTAGTGAAACGTGGACAATTTGCGCTCATGTCCGCAATATCCGCAGTGAATAATTTTTTTTTTATACAATTTTTCGAAAACCTGGCAGCATTCTTCATGGGCTATATTAGAGTGCTATTGCTGGTGCAGTTTATCTCGTTAGAAATATAGACGGGAAAACTGAATCAAGGAGTATTATAATCCGTACTGTTTAGGGGCTGATTAAAACCCAAATAGTGTTGCTAAAATTAGACAAACCAATCGACATAAAATTTACTACATGGACTTTTGTTTTATTTTTCAAAGTGTAAATTTTATCTTTCCCCCAGCTCATGCACGTCTAGACCAAACTTTCGGATTGATCCGACCATTATGAATATGACAGATTTTACTTGATTAATTGATTTTTTCATTATCATTGGCGTTACATGTACACTATAAATAAAAAGGAGACTCAACTGTAACCATTAGTTGCGGTGCTTCTCAACGGTCTCAATGGAAAGCTTAGCAGAAGAGTGCGCAGAGAAGGGGTTGGCACCGGTAACAATGCGGCCGTCAGCAATTGAGAAGTCATCCCAGGGGCCGCTAGGAGAAACATAGATACCGCCCTGCTCTTCAGCAACAGTCTTGCAGGTCTTGAAGTTGCGAGAGGTCATGGATTCGGTGACACCAATGATGGCCTCGCCCTCATCAGTAAATCCGGTAACCTTGTGGTCCTTGATGAGGTATTCACCAGTAGCAGAGTTTTTGAGATTGGCAAAAATCAAAGGGCCGTGGCAGACTGCAGAGACAACACCACCACGCTGGTAAATTTCGTCAGCAATTCTGTGAAGGCCAGAAGCCTTGGGAAAGTCGTAGCATGCACCATGGCCACCAGCAGCAAAAAACACAGAGTAGGCAGAAGAGTCAACCTCGGAAGGCTTCTGAATACGGCCGTTCTCTACAGCATCACGAAGAGCAAACTTATCGGTGTAGCTGTTATAAGCCTTGAGCTCCTCTTCGTTCAGAGCAGGGGCAGCAACGGAGTGAGGATCGAAACCAGCCTTGCCGGTCTCGGAGACGAAGTCGACAGCGTAACCAAGCTCGTGGAAGACCGCAATGGGATGCGAAACTTCGGTGTAGTAAAGACCAGTGGTGTCGCCGTTAGCGTAGAACTTGTCGGTAAATTCAGAAGTAAAGGCAATAAGAACGCGCTTGGGAAGAGTGTTGGAAGCCATTTTTAGGGTGGTGGGATTTTATTTGGTAAAGAGAAAGTGATGCAGTAAAGAAAAAGAATAAAATCGAGAAGTCAAAGGCTTTTTATATTCTGGCGGTTTGAGTCAATTGTTCAGTTAAACAAGTAAATTTGACTTAGGGTCTTATGCGAACTTAAGCTGGTGACAGTGGCTACACATGGCTAAGTCGTCGCCAACTCCTTGGTCCGGGGGCCTTTGGCGCCCAGTGAAGGTTGGTGTTTATTCGTAGGTTGCTACTGTTTCATTGACAAAAAGGGAAATTTTTTTAGAAGGAAGTGGGAAGTGTAGATGCAGAAAACCTTTTTCTTTTTATTTTTTTTTTTGCCATAATCGGCAATGCATATAGTGGCATTTCCATCAAATCAATGGAAAAAACGCGCTACCCTAACAATGATGGCAAGGAACGGCTTTTGTGACACCAAGTCGTCGCAGGCGGGGAACTTCAAGACAGTACTAATTATTTTGATTTCTAATGGTACATTTGTCGTTGACACGATTATTCTAGAAACGATTGTCAGGTTCACGGCGCTTTGAAGGACGACCAACAGACTTCTGGTTTGTAATGATTGTCTGTTTGTTTGTTTTCCAGTGTCTCTTTAATTTGTGTTTGAACCTCGGACTTTATAAACAAAACAAAAAGTAAAATTAAAGATGAAAAATGTCAAACTGTTGGTGCCTAAGCGTAAGATAACTAGCAGTTTTCATATAGATTTGTCTTTTACCAGTGTTGTTTCTATATTCTGCTTTCATCCGGTACTGTCTCTATATATCACGTTTAATATAAGGAATTCCTTTTTACTATTCAGTATTATTATGTGAATTATTTCAGACTTGACATGTAACTAAGGGCCAATTTAGGTGTCAATTTTGAAACATTATGCACCCAAATTATATGTGGCATTTCATTTTTTAGATGTACCTTGGTCATAGAAGTGAAAGTGTTCATCAAGATCAATAAACCAAAGCTTTGAAATTTTCAAACACAAGAAACAATTAGAAATGTATGTAGCATTTCCATTTTACTTGAGAGATTTTTTGTTTGTCATCTACACGTGTCAGGCAAGCTAGAGTCTTCAGCTTTTCTTACAGGTTATGTGTTTGTGTGAAAGCAGAGCTCTAAAATAGCTCTTCCTTAATAACATTTTCAATTTTTTAAAAAAGCGAAAAGTTCATATTTTATGCAATAGTCATAACGCTGTATTCAAATTTAAATAGCTTCAAGGCAATGAAACTTTGCGTAACTAGATCAACAATATCTCACATAAAAAAAAAGAACAAGAGTTGAAATTGCAAACAGATATTTTTTTACTACAAGATACTAAAATCAGGGAATTGCTGATAGGCACAATGGCTTTCAGCCGTAGGACCTTGAGCTCTGAAAGTTGCAAAAAAAAAAAAAAAAAAAATAACGAGGCTGATTGCTTCTTTATAGAACTTTTCAATTCTAGATTTTTCTTTGTTTTATTTTTTAAATTCATAAAAGGTAGAAAACGGCAGATCAAAGGATTCAAGCCTGTATGCACAACGGAGTTTAACTTGCATTGGCATGGTACCTCCATGAGTACCAGTGCTTCCATGTCAACCTCATAAAGTCCATAAGCGGACATGCAAAAAAGCAACGGCTTTATGCCAAATCCGTTAATTTTTTGATTTTGGGCTTTTTGTCTGTGCAACAGCCGCAGGAACTTCTATGAGCCGTATGCGCAGAACTTTGTGTTCCTCTTGTTTGACTTTTGTCTTACTATGATATAATTGAGGTGTCGCAGATATCACAGATATATACAAAACAGTGGATTTATAAGCACTTGAAGTGCAAAATGGCCAAATTCAGGAAAGTAAAAAAAAACCTCAAATTAAATGTTTTAACAAAAGTCTTAATATCAGTTACTTAAAGTAATTTTCCAATTAAGACTCAAATCTCCGATCAAGACTAATAAAACATTATTTCATGAGTAGCTACATAAGTAACCTTATTCACAAGTTGGCCTGACAAATCTTCGCATTTTTCAGTTAAGCTTTTGTGTCTGTATGTCTTGGTATTAACGTTGATTACCAGGAGCATATCAGAAGGACGGTTATTGATATATGTAAACACCTTGAACGACAAGAGAGAATACAATACTGAACACGCCCGCAAAATAGTTGATAATGCATAAACCTAAGCGGTATTTATCAAATATGCGTAATAGTTGAAACACTGCACTTTTAAGATGCCAGATGCAGTAACCTTTCACAAGTTGTAAAGCTCCTCGGGTAGTTATAACAAATTGTTTTTACACAACATGAAATAGTTGAATCGCAGCTTCAAATATGCAAAGTTCCTGCCTGTGGAAAAAAATTGAATCATTAAAATAATCTTTTCAGTATTAAAAGCTAATATAATGAGACACGTGAAAGTAGATCTTGGTTTCGAAAAACCTTTTCATTAATAATATTTAAACTCATGTTTAACTCTTATTCTTACCTTTGCTGATTGTCTACAATTACTGAGAGTAACAATTTTTCAATAACTTTTTTAAAAAAAAAAATAAAAGAAAAAAATGTTTTTTTTGGCATGATAACTCACTAAATTTTGTAGATAAAATAAAGGCATAACACAAAACTTAATGTTTGATAAAAATAGGCTTGCTACTTGCTATCTATAATAATAATAAATTCGTTTATTGTTTTAATATCTAAAGGTTACAAGATAAAATAAAAAAAATTGATGAAATGGCAAGGATATAAAAAAAAGACATTCAATTCTGGAACTCTTTCCTCGGCGAGGCTGGTCAAGTTGTTGTCTCAAAAGATAATTGGAGTTTTGACATTTAATGACGCCAAATCCTCTATGGACAGCCCTTGTGTCAAGTAAAATTTTTCAAGATCACCACTGCAGCTTGTGCATCTCAGTGGGAAGGCAAGCCGGTAAAACACTGACAAGTTATGTTGTTAAGCTGACCATCCTGATTCTACAAGTCTATAATATTATCTCTGCAAACACAAAAGAGGATATTAGTCCAAAATTAAATTAATCAACTTGAAAATACATACATATTTTATTTGACGCCAAAGAGTTGTTTTCAGCTCATTATTTTCTGTTTTTCTTGCCTTACTTTCAAACTTGCAAGCTTGACTTCACCATGAGAATTAGAAATAATATGGCAGTATAGTATTCTAATCAAAATACAATTAAGAGACTTTAAATTTTTAGTTTAACAATGCGAAATTGACTATCATTTATATTTTTTGCATTGCTGTGCCTTGATAAACTGCGAATGGATAAAGCTATAATGAGTACAAGTTTTGAGAGACTTAATTTAGTGGTTTATCATGAAATAGCCAAAAAAAAAAAAAGAGCTTTTTAATAACATCGTTTACATAGCATTTTTATGTAGTTAAATAAATTATTCTCTCTTTTCTTGTTTTTTTTTTTCCATATTCTTGCTTCCGGATATTTTCGAGTCTTCTTCGCCAGGACTAAATTATGTTCCTGTTTACTTTAAAACCAGATCAGTTAATTCTATTGTCAGGGTAAGGGCTCCCAAACTCCCAACTTGAATTTTTTTTTTTTTTTTTTTTCCCTTGACTAAATTGAAAACCCGAAAAATTTTACCTTTGGCAACTATCAACATATCTATCACTGTACAATACGCAACCAAGAAACATGGGCGGCTCTCAACTTAAGGCTCTTAAGGCCTCTCTTAAGTCGCATGGTCTCATTGGCCAGACCAACACTAAAGGCAAAGGCAAATCCAAGCGCTCGCAGGACAAGAATAGACAAGACAAGGAAACGGTTCTCGCCAGCATCCGCGATGCTTTCAGTCCGTTCGAGCTGAAGACAACCAAGCAGAAGGCTGATGTTGTCGGAAGAAGGGTTATTGGCGCTGTTGGCAGACCTGGTATTAGTAAACAAGCCGGTGAAGATAACAGAAAGAGGGCGTTGAAAGCAGAAATGTATCAGAAGAATCGTGTCGGTGGTGTTGTCGATAGACGTTTCGGTGAGAACGATACATCTATGAACCCCGAAGAGAAGATGCTGGAAAGATTTACTAGGGAAAGACAGATGAAAGCCTCTAAGGGATCTTTGTTCAATCTTGATGACGACGATGACGACACCTATGCCGACGGTATGGGTGGCAGCGAGCTGCTTACTCACGACGGCCGTGCTCTCGAGCTCAACGACGACTTTGACGAGGGTGATTTGGGTCTTACCATCAGCGACGATGAGGAGACCCAGCGTGAGCTTAGAGAGATTAGAAATAAGCGCAGGCGTTTAGCTGAAGGTGGCGAAATTGAAGAGGAGGAAGAAGCACCCAAGAAAAAGACTCGTGAGGAGATCATGAAGGAAGTCATTGCAAAATCGAAAATGTACAAGCACGAGCGCCAGATGGCTAGACAAGAGGATCAGAACGAAATTGAGAAACTTGACGACAAAGATGTGTTTAACGATCTGATGAGTGAGCTGCGTGAGGCTGGTAGTTTTAAGCCCAAGGAGTCTGTTCAGCCCGGCGATAAAGACGAAGAGTACGAGCAGCAAGTGCGTGCCTTTGCGTTTGATAAGCGTGCTGTGCCTACAGACCGTACCAAGACGGACGAGGAGATTGCGCGGGAAAAAGCCGCCAAGCTTCAAGAGCTTGAGAGAAAGCGTTTGGCCCGTATGAACGGAGAGGAGGTTTCCGACGATGAGAGCAGTAGCAGCGAAAGCGAGGCTGAACTGGTCGAGGCCCCTGAGTACGGTAACGTTGAGGAGGAACTTAACGATGCTGAGGCTTTTGGTTTGAAGCAGGCGACTAAGCATTCCGACTCTGAGGATGAGGAAGAAGACGATGAAGATATTATGGGTAACTACGAAATTGATGGCGACTTCCATGACTTTTCCGGCAAGGAGGATGATGAGGAGGTGAAGACTCCTGCGAAGAAGGGCAAGGTTGAAAAGGTTGCATCTGATTCCAAGGCCGCCGCTTACACTTTCGAATGCCCTGAGTCTGTGGATGATCTGATTGTTATTTTTGCCCAGTACCCTGCCAAGGAATATTCTACTATCATTGACCGCATTTTAACTCTCTATCACCCCAGTCTGGATAAGGAGAACAAGGAGAAGAATTCTGTTCTCACCAATGTCTTGGCTGAGTACATCCTGGTTGCTGGTGACGCTAAGCCTGAGGACATTGATAAAGACATTAGCATTGTGCTCAACAAACTCATCTCACAGCTGCAAACTCTTGCTGGCAAGTACAATGAATCTCTGTCTGAGTTTTTTAGAGAAAAGCTGAACGAGGCTGAATCGCATCTTCAAAAGTCCATCGAATCCAAGAAGGCATCTGCATCCAAGAGTACCCAATCCCCGTCTTACCTCTTTCTTTTTACGCTCATTGGTCTGATCTATTCAACATCAGATCACTTTCATCAGGTTGTGACGCCGGCCTCGCTGCTGATCGGCCAACACCTTTCTCAAAACAAGATCCGAAACCTAGGTGACTTGTTTTCTGGTCTATATTTGTGTGCCACTGTACTCAGCTACCAGAGACTGGGCAAGAGATATGTTCCTGAGGTTATTCAGTTTTTGGCCAAAGCTGTTGCCATGCTGGCTCCCGAGCCTGCCGAGTACCTGCCCAAGGATATTCTTATCGTACAGTCTCAAACAGAAGACATTGCGTCTGCCGGCTACAGAAAGTTTGCTGCTTCGGCAAAGGACGTTAAGAAACTGCTTAAGCGCGACAGCCGGTTAGCACTGAGAGACGTGCTTGAGATCAACAACGGCGACAAGAATAAGAAATTCTCTGCGCTGTTATACAATGAAACATGCCGTCTCATTGGTGCGTTTTTCACCCTGTGGAGTGATAAGCTCTCGACGATTGAGATGTTTACCCCGTTTGTGAAGCCCGTGACAGTGACAAACAATGACGCAATTGCTACCAAGATCCAGAAATTGCTTAAGTTTGCGCAACAAACCCGCGAGCCTCTGTTGCTACAAGCGCACCGACCCATTCCTATTGCGTCTAATATTCCCAAGTTTGAGGAGAACTATAGCGTCGACAAGAAATCCTACGACCCGGATCAGGCCCGCCAGGAGATCTCCAAGCTCAAGGCTGCCATCAAGAAAGAACGCAAGGGTGCTTTACGCGAACTGCGCAAGGATTCACAGTTTGTGGCCAGACAAAAGATTTCCGACCGCCGCGAGCACGACAAGGCTTATCACGAAAAGATGGCCAGACTTGTCAACAGTATCAACACCGAAGAGGGTGCCGAAAAGAACAAGTACGAACGCGAGCGCGAAACGCGCAAGAGAAAAAACAAACAATCCAAATAAGTATATACCATATAATATCATTACGAAGACTCAAAAAATTACAACAAAAAATGATTATAATAAACAAAAGGGAAAGAAGAGGGAAAAAAGTAAAATTAAAGTGAAGAAAAAAAAAAAAACCGTGAAGAAAACTGCAATGTGTATCGCGCTCTGTCAATCGATAATCATGCGCTGTTCGCGCTCAAGATGAGTGCTAAGTGTATCGAGACTGATTTGCGATGAATGCACATCGGACTGGCTCGCAGACGGATGCAGGCTAGTTTGACTTTCCGTGTCACTCTTTAAATACAGGGTCTTTTTTCTCCTGAGCTGCTGCCGCCGCTTGCGATCATTATGTCGTTGTAAGTGCGTTTCTTTAAGCCCAATACCAAAGTTTCCCATACATTTGACGGAGGCCACAATGGTCAGAATTAGAAAGACCAAAGTAATGGCAGCAAATACGGTCAGGGTTTTCTGGGCGCGCTTGAAGCGCTCACGCTTCTGATCGTTAGCTGTGTAAAGTCTGATCAACTTGAAAAGGAAATATGCCATAGCAGCAAAGCAAAGCAAAATGAAGCCAAAAATTCCCGGCCGGAACTCGCGCTTCATGGAGATCACGGCTGATATTAACACGATAATTGTAAGCGGAATAACGGCGATGGTGAGGGCAAACTCAATGTCCTTTGTTTGTAACACAACAATAATAAATTGCAGAGTAAAGCCAACAAAAAAGAAGAAGTCAAAAATTATAACCGACTCAAAGAGTAGGTAGTCGCGCAGCGCATTCTTTAGATTCATCCCCGCGCCAAAGCTTTTAAAGATATCCCATGTGAACTCGCGGTATAATTTGTAGGTAAGGAAACCCTGCACAATGCACTCTGCTACTGTCACACACATGACTGTTATCAGCAACCGCTGAACTATGGCACCAGATAGGAACCGGTTACTTTCAGAGGTGTTGTAAAATGAGGTTGAATCGCGGATCTGATCAAATTGAATGGCGGCGTAGATCAGCATAGCCACGGTGAAAAAAACAAGAAAGAGCAGCTGAACGGTATTTCGTTGCCGCAGCGCCCACAGGCCAATAATAATCTGATATACGCCAGCAAAGAGAAATAATGCAAGATAGATGGGCGTAGTTTGCGCCAAGATTTGTTGAGGGGTGCAATGTTCGGAACCGGCTGTACACTTGCCCTTGTCAGCAGCAATACTTTGAAACCAGGCAAAAATGAGTGCTTCCATGGTGATAATGGTGATATTGAAAATGACGCTGCTAAGCAAGTACATCCACGCCCATAACGACCGCGGGATGATTGACTTACTGGCGCGGAGATTATAATTAGATCCTTTGGCGACGCGTGAGGGAAAGCTCATGGTCTTGGTTTTTTGTTTTTATCGAGGAGAACTGTAGGCACGAAAAAGAGCCTATTCAGTTCACTGGCGAAGAAAAAATGAATGGTGCTGATGGGAGACGAGGTAGAAGGAGCACAAGCGGACGAGAGGAACGTGCAACGGAACCCATTTATATTATTATAATTGGAAAGTTCTTGGGAGTCGTCGCGCGCAAGGACTAGAAATCTAGATGGTTTGAATTAAACAATGAATAAATAAATAAAAAATGAAAATTCTAAAATAAAAAAAAAATTGAAAAATAAAAAAAAGGGGATCGTATTACAGGTACACGTAATTATCCCAGGAGGTCCGTAGCCAGCTATGTGCCATGGTGCCACCATGCCGCAGCAGAACAATACAAAGCACACCCACATTTTTTTGAATGCGTTTTTGCTGTCACCCTTCCCCTTTGCCGGAACAGACCCGAGCAGACTGCTCTGGGAAAACTGTTCATGATAAAAAAAAATAATTTCTAGAGCTTGCTCACAAATGACTCCACCGCCGCGATAAATTCCTGGGGCTTTTCTGAAATAACCCAGTGTCCGCTGTCAATGTCATGGATCTCGCAGTTTGGGAAAAAACTCTTCATGGCCTGGAATGTATCCTCGCTTGCGTATTTGGACCGCAGCCCACGGATAAACAGCGATGGCCCGTCGTACCGGGTCTCGTCAGCACGAAACGGGAAGTCGGCCATGTTATTGAGAGATGCGCCCAAAATATCTAGTGGCACGCGGAAATGATAATTACCATGATGCTGTTTTTTCAAGTTGGATAGTAGGAAATGCTGGATTGTAAGACTCTTTTCGTACTTTGCCAAAATCTTGTAGGCATGTTTGCTGGTTTTAACATGCGCAGCATCGACTTGCTTGAGCCCCTCGACGTAGCGTGGGAAGGCTGAGCTGAGCTTCCCATCCGCAGGTGAGTTGTCAACGCAAATCATAGCCTTAACGAGCTCAGGGCAGCGCAGCGCCACCGCCATCGCAGTCTTGGCACCCATGGAGTGTCCGATCAAAATCGACTGCTGCAGCCCTTGCTCGGCAATAAAATTCTCCACGTCGGCGGCAAGCGCTGGATAGTCATGGCGAGGATCGTGGGGGCTGTCACCATAGTTCCGCAAATCGACACAGAATACGTCACGAGCCAAGTCGCGTGCAAAGACCTTGGAGACCGTGCGGTTGTTAATCTTGGATCCAAAGAGTCCATGGATAAACACGATCGGCTCCTTTGACAGGCTGCCCGCGGACGCGTGGTACAGATCGTAGGCAAGCTTGATGGTGGGAATGTTTTTGCTCAGCGACATAATCTACCTCGTGTAACTCTAGGGTCAGTCTGAGTCTAAGGGAGGGGGGGAAGAGAGGGGTACTAATCTGTCGTGAGAAGAAGGGTTGATGAGGGATAAAGCAAGCCAGCCATGGCGGAGGTTGAAAAATGTTGAAGCCCCGAGACGCTGTCGCGTTCAGGCCCTCAGATCTGGCCTATCGCAGCCATGGATCTGTCAAACTTCATCATAGACTGAAACGGCGTCCAATTTTCACTTGTTAATCCAAGTGTCACCGCCGCGTCTTTACAACTCTCATCTAGACTTAATAGAATAAAACAGATATCATTGAATTATGTACAAATGGTGGTCGCTAGGGCCTCTACAACGCCGGTGTCTTCACATACTCCTCCACCAGCTTAGTCATCACATCCTCCTTCGGTCTCGGGGCGTCTTGCGGTCTCTTCCACGCCTCGGGGAACGTGTGCTGAGGGTAGAGCGATTTGTTTCTACGCTTGCGAGCCTCGACGTGTGACGTGCGCAGGGGGATATCAGCAAATGTGTCCTTACCATCCTTGGACTCCTTCAGCAGGTTGCGGATAATGTCACCAATGTAGTTGACGTTCTGGGCAGCCTCGGGGAAAGCGTTACCGGAGATCTTGACAACATCTTCCTCATGGTCGTAGCGCGTGTCGGCTAGAAGCCGCAGCTTGTGGCGCTGAGCGTCTGTGAGGTCCTTGAGATCGTTGGTTTTGAACGACGCAACGACCTTGGACTCGGCAGGGTGCGGTTCACCAAGGTAGGTCGTGTATCTCAGCTTAACGACCTGCTTGTCGGTACGCTTACGGTAAGGCGTGGCAAACTGCGACAGCTGCGGAAGCTCGTACGCCGCAATACGGTTGTACTCACGCAGAACACGGTGATCGCGGAGCTGCAGGTGACCAAGCGAGGGGATATCATCGTACTGAAAAGGAAGATGCGCGGTATCGGGGCTCTCCTTACGTTTCACATGGTCGAGCAAATAAAGCTGCTCAGCTCTAGAGCCGGCCACGAAACCAGTGTCGGGGCTAGCGTTGGTGTTTCTGGGGGTTCCGATCACGGTCTTGTCGTAAATATCGCGAATGTTCGACTCAGGGATACCGAGATCGCGCGCAGCCTGCAACAGCGGCTGAAGCTCAGCGTCAGACTTCTTGTAGTTTGAAACCTCGCGCATGCGGCGGAAGCCAATATCGAGAACCTGCTTTGGCGAGAGCTTGGAGGTGTCGGATAAGTCTAGCGAGTCGGGCTTGCTGGCGTTGGCAGTGCGTGCCGAAGAGGCAAAAGCACGGGCAGGAGTGTGGCAAGCACGGGCAGTACGGACAGTGGAAAGAAGCCGGGACATGGTGCGTATTGATGCAGAAGACTAGGTGTGTGTCGGTTACCTGATTGCTGCTGACGGTACTGGCGATCCAATGGGGGAGCAGAAAGAAAGGAAAAAGCGAGGCGAAAATTTTTGACAATGAGGTTGCCTGTGCTGGGCGCTACGCTGGCGGCCCCACATATACCCTGGAATTCGGCCCTTTTCATTGGCCCAAAAATTTTCAGGTTTGGCCTGTCGTCTCCTTCTCCTCTCCACAACTACACCCGACGTTTCAACGACGACGACAATCATCATGAGCTCCAAGTTAATATCGCGTGCAATTCTGCCACTGAGAACCCCCGCCCTGCTTTCTCGGAGCGCTGTCGGTCTGCGGTGCAACTCGACCTCGGTAGCTGCCAAGGCTGCGGCGACGCCCGCTGCTCCCGGATCAACCCTCGCTGCCTCTGACTTTCTGCTCCCCCTGACGCGCGACGCCAACAAAACCGCGCAGGAGGAAACCTCTGAGTGGATTGAAGCCATTCAGGAGCTGCGCAAGGAGTTTACCAAGGACAGCACCCAGGCGTTTCTCCCTAACAAGGCATTTGGTCCCGACGAGTTCACAGAAGCCAACCTCGTGCAGCAGGCCGTATCATATGAGCTTGAAGAGGGAAAGTTTCAGCCCACGCCGGAGCAGGCTCTCAAAAAGGCTCAGCTTCATGGCGTCAAGATCCCCGCTGCCACTGACCCCACGATCCAGTACCTCACGAATGTCATTATGAGACACGGCCGCAAGGCGCGTGCGCAGCGCATCATGTCGGAGGCGCTCTATCTTGTGCAGCTTAAAAAGCGCACCGACCCTGTGCAGTTGCTCAAGGATACACTTGAGAAGATGGCGCCAATTTTGCGTCTGCGTAGATACACCGACGGTGGTGCGCGAGCAGAGATGATTCCTGTGCCCCTGAACGAGCGCCAGCGCCTGAGACACGCGTGGACCTGGATTGTCGATGCTTCTGACAAACGACAGTCCAAGTCGTTTTCAGTGCGTTTGGCCGAGGAGATCATTGTGGCGGCCAACGGCTCCGGTCCTGGATACGAGAAGAAGGATTCTGTGCACAAGGCCGGTGTCGCCGCGAGATCTTTCATCAAGAAGCTGTAATGAGAATGTTTGTTTGTTTGGAATTAACTTGTATATATTAAAAAAAAAAAGAAATCAAAAACAATAAAAGAAATAATAAGAAAACAAAGCCTTCTACGCATGTGGTCTACCGTCTGCGTTTTTTGTCCTTCTTGGATGAAGAATCGTCCCGGTTTCTTTTGGTCTTGCCATTTTTCTTGCTGCCATGCCCGTCTTCGCTAGCAAGAGCCGCCTCGGCCGGGCTCTCGGCATTGTCCTCATCACCGTAGCTATGACCGAGCACATCGTCATCCTCACTTGAATCACCCGTCTTGACGGTCACCTTGGTGTCCAGATTCTTGAGGGACTGTTTGTACTTTTCCTTCTCCACGTTGTAAATTTCCATCTTTTGCTTGTACACCGACGTGTAGGGCTCCTTCTCCTTTTCAGAGAGAGAATTCCACCGCCGGGCAATCTCGGTGGTCATTTCATTGTTTTTAAGCGGCTCCAATCCCTTTTGTGCGCGCTCCTCCTGGATACGCTTCCGCTCATCAAGGCCAAACACAATGTATACAGTGTACGGCTTCTTTGGCGCGTTAGGGTCCACGACGCGTTTGCGCGATGGTAGTGCAGGTGCCGCGTCATTAGAGGAACCGTTAGACTTACGGCGCGCGTTACTGCTGTCACCAGACGTTGAGTTGCCGAGCTCACTGGAAATTGAGCTTAGGTTCTGCGCGAGGCTAAGGAACTCCTTGGGCAGGTCCTTCTCGGAGTTGATGAGCTTGTAAAAATCGATTGTGGCGTTGGCAGCCTCCTGTGCAGACTTGGAAAGCGAAAAGAGGGAGCTCACAAGCTAAGGATGCCCAAAATTGGCGCATGTTAGTAACCTGGTGGGCTGGCGGGGGTCACGGCAGATATTAGAGCGTGACGCGTCAATTTTATTTGCGTACCAGCGGTGCCAAAGGCGTCACGAGATGAGCGCGCGGCAGCCAGCGCAAGAACAAAAAAAAAAGTACTTACAGCATCCTTACTGATTTTAATAAGTTCCTTCTTGTCGGACATGGTGATTACAGGCTTACAGCGGGCAAGAAAGCAGCAAAGAGGAGGGAGAAGGGATGGAAGAGTAAGGAAGGAAAGAAAAAAAAGAGAAAAAAAGTTGGGCGACAGCCGGGGGGGGGGAATTTCAACGCAGTGGCGAGTGGGTTGCTCAGTCAGAGCGCCCTAGACCTAAAGCAACCATAAGCAGCCAACTGCCTGGCTGCAAGCGGCGCAGAAGCCGGACGCTCCCGAACCAACCAAACCATTCGAATCAAAAACTCCAGTGCTTTCTGCACTGGCATTCAGATGAACAAGAGCCCAGGCTGACTCTGATCACCCTTCCCAATAATGCACTGCTGCGCCTCGGCGCTTTCATACGGCCTTTTTTTTTTTCAAATTTTTTTGGGGGCCGCCCCGCATGCGCTGGCAAAGACACGCCAGAGGCTGGCGCTACCAGGCCAAAGTCGATTAATGGGTGTCGGCCGCACGCCCAATCAGCACGTTTCAAATTCCTGCCCAAACTCAAAATGGAGCCCAAAAAGTAACAAAAAACCACACCCTCCAGTCCCCCCCTTTCGCGGCGCAGCTCGAGCTAATTAGCCCTTCCCGCTCGGGAATTTCGGGCTGTCAATACGATGGGGTCCGAAACTGTCAGGTTTTAGCTTACCAAAAAAAAATTTTTTTTTTTTGCAACAACCACTATCTCAACCAGGAGCATAGGCATGCTGGTCAGGACAGTAAACAAAAATTTCTATCTTGTAGCCCACGCCACGTTTTGACTTCAATTGAAAAAAACTGCTAGACTTTTTATTAACATGCCTCGCTATAAATTGCAATTGCTTGGCTATTGCCAAAATATTGAAGCAAAGACAGTGGTAGAGCAAGGACTCCTTTAGTCCTTTTAATCTTGTTTAGAGGGTTAGTTTCGGACGCAATTGACCACGCACGTGAAAATATAACATGAAGGGCTATAAGCACATTAGCCCATAAGAAGTCAGCTTTGAGAACAATCAGAGCTCAACAAAATCACAATGATGTATTTTAGCTAATGGTTATAGAACCTGAGAAATAAGATCACTTGTAATGAATTTAGAAGTTAAATTTCTATATAGTTATTATAGATTCTTGAGAGAAGTCACATCAACAGCTGCAGTTTAATTTCGACAAGGAATAACAAGAGTTTTGACTGTTGTACAATGTATTTTTTTTTTTTCATTTCAGCCTACTCCAATTCAAGGCTCAGAGTTAAGAGTCTCGTTGATAATAATTTTTGAAGTCTATTTTTGAGCACTAATGGTTTACATAGTTCAAATAAAAACAACAGTGATTCATTCACCATCCGGCGCAAATCTCATTCTCTCGTTGATCTCCCAGCTTATATTCGTTTTTTTTTTTTTGAATATCAATTATAGAATGTTTACAATTTTCATTCAAAGACTTTGCAGCTTTTCAAGAAAAGTACCTGGAATTTTATTGTCAACATTCAGGATTATTATTTTTATCAATCAACTCCAGGTCTCTTCAGTATTACATCTTGAAAAGACAATTTTTACCCATATAGGGACTAGCTCTTACGCGCGGGTATTTGTAAGCACGAAATTTTGGAAGGACATTTTTTCTCCCATAAGCTGTAAAAGGTCATTGATGGTAGTCTTGGAAGGCAAACTCAAGAAGATGAGAAAAAAAACTGAAGAACATCTGGCACAGTTTTCTGTTACTGTGAAAGCTAAATTAGTAGATTCTGGCCTGAGCTGCCGAGTATCGCTGAGACTTCTCGATTATAAAATGGGAACCCCATCTATCGGGAAGAGTAGTTATGATGTTAATCAAACAAGCAATTTTTTTTAAAAAAAGTTACTTAAAAACTCAGGATTCAGTCTTCTTCTTGATGTTTTGAAATTTTTGGATAAAAAATCTTTTTATTGCTCTGGCATCTACAAATCACATAACAAATGAATATTTAAAAAAAATGCATGTAATTCTAACACTTATCTCAATGGGATTGACAAGATAACACTCTCAGTGAGTATAAGAGGTTTTGACATTTAATGGCGCCAAAGTTTCCATGGAGGACTATCAGTGGTTTAAATAAATAAGATTGCGCTCTTGTTTTAACTATCAACAAGCGTGCGTTTTGATACCAAGAACCTTCTCAAGATAATTACTAGAAATTGTTGAATATTCACCCCTTACCTCATTGTTTGTTTAGTTGGCTTGATCATGACAACTTTTTTCAAAGGATCTCCTGGTTTTTGTCAATCTCTAGTATTGATTTACAAATGGAACATGCTCTTGACACATGGAAGTTATTCATGAAAAAGTTTTGTCAACCACTGAGTACAACGCTTTTTTAGTGTGCATTAAAAAGTTGTGACAGTCTTGCTGAAGCTAGTGGTTATGAAAAAAAATTTACAGATAAAAATAAAATAGAAGAGCCTGAAGCTGCTGGGAGTGACGATTAAGTGCGGGCTTAAGTTTCTTGAGCATGCAAAAAACGTTGTCTCTAAAGCCAAAAAAGCCGTTGGTATTATAGGAAAGCTCGGAGGAGAGTACAAGGGTATCTCTAGTCAAACAATGAGACAGCTTTATGTCTCGTGCGTGCGACCAGTACTTGAGTACGCTAGTCCTGTCTGGTATCATAGGATCACAGGTCAATAGAAAGAGAAAATGCAGAAGATCCAGAATACTGTTTTGCGCAAGATAATGGGAGCGTTTAAGTCGTCGCCAATCAAGACCATGCAGCGTGATGCCAATATCTTACCTCTAGACGTTAGGATAGAAGAAATTTGTAGCAGATTTGCTATCCGAGCCATAAGAGATGTGAGTCCAAGAAATTCCATATGAAGACAGACCAATAGTGACCGCCCCGCGGAAACTGATCTTGAGCAGCTATTCACGAAAACCAAGCAAATGGAAAGTATAGATGATAATATCTATTGAAGCAAGCGACCACCTTGGAAGCGGCCCCGGTACAATCGCACTAAGAAAGCTTACGCCACAACCCGAAAGCTGAAAAGTGCACTGTGGACTGTGTCAAAACGGGAATGGCAGAAATATTATGAAAAGCCTGGAGAACTTGTACAATACTACTCTTCTACTCGAGGAAACTATACAGTAAGGGGGATCCTAATCCACTGAAAGCCTTCATGGCGACTGCACCTCGCCATACTCTGAGTAAGCTGTTTCAGTTTCGCACAGGACATGGCGCCCTTGGAAGTTATTTCAAGAAGAGGTTCATTGCCGAGAGAAGTCACTACTGTGAATGTGGTCAACTGGAAACAGTTGAACACATTTTAAGAGATTGTGCTCTACATCCTACAGAGCGCAGCTGCTTGAGAAAAGTTTCCCCGGAGCTTGATCTCCAAGTTTTTCTTGATACCAAGAAGGGTCTTGGTGCGGTAGTCAAGTTCTTAGACTCCTTACTGCATCTTCTTTGCTGATGGTTCGCTTGATTAGAGCAGCTTGTTGAGGTTTTACTGTGTGTCAATCGCTGGTATTGAGCTACCAGGTGTTATGTATCTCAAATTTCCCTCAACATATGAAACTTCCCATGGAGAATTCGGCGCCATCAAATGTCGAAACCGCTTACGCTCGCTAAAAGTGATATCTTGTCAGTTTCATTAAGATAAATGTTAGATGTCTTTTTATTTATATCTTTTTGTTATTTTTATTTTTGTTATGTAACTTCTAGATATTAGGACAATAGACAGATTTTCTATATATCTATTAAACAGTAGATTGAGCATTTATGGGGGTTAGATTGTACACAAAACCTAATGACTCTACTAATATTTAATTTCAGTGAATGGATGTAGGATTACAATAACTTGAGCTTTTTTTTTTTTTTATTATTACAAATTTAAATAAGGGGTTAAAAAAAATGACTGACAACAGTCCAAGCCTTGAATTCATTCTCCTGTTTTTGTCCTTATTTTTTTCAGGTCACTTTTTCATAAAACCCCGTCAACAACAACAAAAAAAAAGCTGTATTAAAATTGTATTGAAATTGGCCATGTACCAACTACTGCCTAAAAAGATGCATATAGCTAACAAAAAAAAAAAAGTAGAAATTTTTTCAGATGCGGAGGGGGTTTTTTTAAATCTTTTCTTTCGCAACGCTTATAAAAAGTGTGTTTTCAGCTAACCCTCAAAAAAATATATATATCATAACTGTAAATATCTATTATAATTTTACCTCATTTTTGTAATTTTTTTTTAAATACTAAAATCCATTAGCTTAGTAATCGACTTGAATGCTTCTTATGTTTATCTAGTGGCATTGCTCAATACTGTAAATACTGATGTGTTCATTACTGAAAGTTGCTACATGTCTAAGAAATTTATATATTTATTTTGTTGTTGAAGATTAAGAATCGGATTTTGTTTAAAAGAATTATATATATTGTAAGAGAGAAAAAGAAAAATTAAAAAACACCAAAAATGAAAAAAATGAAAAAATCAACTTGTTTTTAAAATAGGAATTCAATGAGTGCAAATATTCCAGCAATTATGCTCAAACCTCAACAGACTTGGTAGAATCCTCGCCATTGGCAATGCGCTGCTCATGTCTAACCTTGGAAATATTGATCTCACCGTGCAAGTCCTCGGCCAACTCCTCAAGAGTTCTACGCTTGGTCTCGGGGATAAGCAGAGTGGTACCAATACCAAGAAGCATGAAGAGGGCGTAGATCTCCATAACGTGGTTGAGCCAACAGTTCGGCTTGTCCTTGGGACAGCCGTGGCTGATCAAAGGGCCCAGCACACACTGTGCAATGATGGCACCGACCTTACCAGAAGCGGCTGAGAAACCGTGAGCAGTAGACCGGTAACGAGTAGGGAAGACCTCACCGGGAACAATAAAGGTAGTAGTGTTGGGACCCCAGTTACAGAACAACTGGGCAAGAATGTACAAAGCAAGCAGACCATGGTTGCCAATCTTGTGGTAACCAAAACCAATGATACAGAAAATGATGGTCAGGACAACAAAGCCAAAGAGCTGAATGGTCTTACGACCAGCGATATCAAGAGTAGCAACAGAGAACCAGTAACCAGGGATGGCACCAGCGCAGGTAATGATAATGTTACCGACACAGGTGTTGTAAAGGTTGTGATAGACATTCTTCTGGCCAGCGTAACCAATAGTAGCAAGAATAACAGAGTTGTTAAGACCAAGACCGTAGTAGGCAATATCAAGAAGGAACCAAGAACCAGCAGTACCAATAAGAATCTTTCCGTGCTTCCACTGACCGAAATGACCCCAAAAGTCAGACCAAGAGGCCTTGGGGGGCTGGTACATCTCCTCGTTCTGGGCAACATCACGAAGCTGCTGAACATTGCTATCGGGGGCATTACCAGTCTTACCAGAAGTGAACTGCTCCGCGTCAGCGGCACCCTTTTCAACATCACGGGAAACATCAAAGGTGTAACGGGGAGTTTCGGGAATGGTCAAACGGAAGTAAAGAGCACAGATGGCAGGAACAGCACCAAAACCGATAAGGACACGCCACATCTGGTCAATAGCCTTAACACACTGACCAGTGCACTGAGCAGCGGTGTTGGCATGGATAAGAGAGTCCTTCCAGCCGGCAACACAGACAAGAGAAACGATACCACCGAGCAGCTGACCCCAACCTTGATTGGCAAAGACAGCGGCCATGATGGCACCTCTCCACTTGGTAGTAGCAAACTCAGAAGTAATAATAGAAGAAAGAGGGTAATCACCACCAATACCAATACCCATAATGATACGCCAAAACACCAGGGTACCAACAAAGGTAACAGCGGGGGAGGAACCAACAATAGTTTGACCAATAGTAGCAGCAATAATAATCATAAGTTCAACACCGTAAATCTTCTTTCTACCAATGACATCGGCAATCCAACCAAAAAAGAGCTGACCGATAACAGTACCAACAGAAGTAGAGACCTTGATAAGAGTAGTGGTGGATGAGGGGATCTTGCCGGTTCCGCCGTACTCGACGCCCCAGAAGACGTATGCAAACATGGTGGTAGCAATGTTAATAGCGAAGATATCGTAAGAATCAGTCATGAAACCAATACCGGCAACCATGATAGCGCGGACATGGTACCAGCCAAAGGAAGCGTTATCAATCTTTTCCAGGGCCAAACGGCGGCGCTCATGAGGGTCGGAAATGTGAGCAAAATCGTTGACGAAATTGTGGAAGGCAGAGTTGCCTCCAGCAGTTTGAACACCAGCAGACATTAAAATATGTATATGCTAAGGGAGGTGAAGGTGTAAATGTAAAATGTATGAGGAGTTTAAACTCTCTATGAAATGATGGCGATGATGATAACAAAAAAAAAATAGCAAACTAGAAGGAAAATACATGATATTTATATGTTGTAGATGAGTTGTAGATAAACCGTGAAGCCGTTGAAAAAAACACAAGCTTTTTTTTTTTTTTTTTTTTTTCTTGTGTGAAATAATTTCTTTTGAGAAAGAACTTGGCGTCCTAAGTTCAGAGTGCATGTAGTGAGAAAGTGCCAAAAAGTGAAAGATTCACAGACAGAAAAGAACCAGAAAACGTGGAACCAGACAAGACCTGCCAGTGGAAGGGCGAAAAAAATAAAAAATAAAAAATTTTTCAATAATAATAGTAATAAATACAGACTGCTGCACATACAAAAGTCTATTTTCTAGTTGCTGTCAAACACACACGCACACGACTGGTATAATGGTTGGCCAGAAACGCTTCATTTTTGATTTCTAGGCATTTCTTGACTATTTTCCTGGCATTTTCCCGGAAATGCTTTCTTTTTGGCGCTTCACGACTAAGCTTTAGTCCGCTTCGGACAGCTTGGCAATCATTCTTAGCAAGCATTACTTATGCTGCCAACTCATAGCTAAGACTTTTTTCATTCATTTTTTCATTTTGTTGAATTAGCAAGAGCAACGATTTTCCATAATTTTAGAAGCCTGTGAGCACAAGATTTGTATTATCTAGACCCTTTGGGACTAATCAGTCTTAAAACTCTAGATATCGCCACTTTAGCGTATACCAAGTCCTTATTTCTATACTTTGTTTTAAATTACAAAAGGTTTAGAGGGTATTGTCTAGACTTAGCGAAATAATGGTTTATTTTAGTTTTTATCTTTGTATCTGACTACTATCTGAAGAAAAAAAAAATTGGTTTAGAAATGTTTGTGAAGATATGTTTCAAGGGCTCAACGGCCGTAGGAAAGCCTTCTCTTCTTTCAATAAAGCAGCTGCGATGGGGTCAGTTTTAGTAGACTCAAACGAAGGTTTTCAGTATAGAAAAATTGAAAATTTTGAAAAATGTCAAAGTTTGTTTTGTTCAGGGAAGGGCCGTGGTGGTTGACACACATGTCTAGATTCCGATCGCTGATTGGGCGTAATTGGTTGCGGTTTGGGGTTGGCGCACAAGTAATTGGCCAATGAAAGCGCTGGGATCAAGCATATGATTGAGGACGAAAATAAGGTTATCATGGGATGCACAATCTGCCATCCCCAGAAAAAAATGTGCGGTTCCCACCGACTTTTTTTACTGCGTGTGGCAGATTCTGCTCCGTAGAAAAGTCATCATCATTACTAGTGTTTATTTTTTCTTTTTCTCCTATTGCTGACACTTTTATTTCATTGATAATAATAATTATCAGGGTGCTAAGGATTTCCGCATGGCTATCAGATTTTCGAACTTTATTCATGTGGATTTGGCCACCTCCAAGTAGTTTCCATCTTTTTTACGCGAGTTGTTTTCAATGTGCATCTCTCTCATGCTGCTCAAAATCTCCAGCATTAAACAACAAATGCATCCACATAGCCCTGTAACCAACTAGCTTTTAACAGTCTCTGTATTGTCCAAACTTTTACTGTAAGATTGCCAATAAGCTATAACTTTTTTTTTTCCTTTTGTTGTGATAGTCTATTTTGCTGCTTAAATGAACCATTGCTACCGATTAGCCCAAGACTCAAGCTCTCACTAGCCTGTAGGACCATGTTTCCCGTTTCGCCATCGTGACAGGAAGATAAAAAATAGCTCAAATTAATAATAATAACAACCACCAACTTCAAAAAAAAAAAAAAGCCTGTCTTCTTATGCTAGTATACTTATTAGTACAACTAGGTCTACCTAAGGACCTATCACTCTCTCAACTTTTCGCTTTACCCATCCACCGCCAGGAAAACCTATTTACTTTCATTGACTCACCAGTTATTGGTATGGTACAGTAGCTAATAAGAAATAGAAAAGAAAAAAAAAATTATTGAAGGCCTTAAAAGTGGCTAGTGCAAGTTTGTCCATAATACTTAGAGCGACGCGGCATAATAATACCAAAAATGCAAACAGCTTTTCGGAGCTTTATTTCCAAAAATGAAAAAAAAAAAATGAATGCTTTCACGTAACTTAGAGACATAATTTAACGCAGACACACAGAAAAAAAATGTAGCTGGCGCAGTATTATTCAAATGCTTGCAGATCGCGACAGTCCCACATACTGAAAAGCCTGAATTTTTTTTTTTCATTTACAAAAGGAAGTTAAAAAAAAAACAAATCAATTAAGCAGAAAGTTGTCACAAGATATCTGTAAAATCTTTTGTATTATTTTTTTTTCCAACGGCGTACTTGCAAGATGATCATCGCCAATTCCGTTAACTATAATCATTGAACCCACATGGAAAAGCGGGATATTTTAGATTTTACTTATTATCATAAGACTTTTTTTTTTTTCAGGAGAAGCATAACTGCTATGGTAAGTTTTTTTCTACAGTATTAATTAGTGGCCACGATACTGTACCCTCGAAACTTGCATGACAAAGTAAAAAAAAAAACAAAAAAAAAAAAAACATTAGCTGTATACATTAGAGTCGGCCTACGTTTCAAGCACGACCAACAACAAGGGTTGTAAAATTTTTCATTGAAAAAAAAAAGACAGGATCTAGATTTAGCTTGGTTCATGTATAGGTACAATGGACCGCTCAGCATGGTTTATAATAAAAAAGTATAATAACACCCTATCTTTTTTTATTACTTTATTGTAATAACAAGATAAAAAAAATATACTTTTCTTTTATTTCACTTTAACGGACAAATAACAGCTAATTATACCAGAGAATTTTGACTCAACTATCAATCAAATGATTTTTTTTTTGTAAATAGAACCCGTCTCTCTGCCCACGTTGATCTTCTTGTGGACCAAATCAAAGTCTGGCATTTCCCTATTATATTATACCATTGTTCACATGCTCAAAAGACCAATCTTTTTTGAACAGCTAACGGGTAGATTTGCGGTTGCACCAATGCGGCCAGATCTAACCTATTCATATCCTAGTAACCTGCGTGGGCTACGGACATTAGCTCGAACTCGTAAGAGCCGTTAAAAGTTCAGCGATATTGTCTATGCGATTTTGCTTTTTTTTTTTTTTTTTTTTTTCTACAACCAAATTTGGCCCCCGTATCAATTCCCCTATTGGCGGCCGGTACCGATGAAAATTTTGAAAAAAAAAAAAAAAAGGCGTTTTTGATTTTTATTAAAAGAAAAAAAAATATAGACTGCATACTCTCCACTGCTCTTTCCGCTTTTCAAAGTCTTTTTTTTTCTTTTTGTGGTTTTGATAGAAGGAAGTTTTAAAATAATTGTCTCGTTTCCAAATCTAGTATTGATGCACGCTCATAACAGTTTACACACTTGTGGTTGCCACTACTAAAAAGATTTTTTTACCGTTTAGGTCTTCTCAGGGCGTGCTACTACTAAGATTTAGTTATTAAGCAGCTCAAGACCAAAAAAAAAATGTAGTTTTTGCTAATGAAAAGCTTTTGCGTTATAAAAAAACCTACACAGTTATGCAGTGCTCATCGGCTATTGTACTTGTAAAACCTCACCTCATTAGCTTCTAAAACCACAAACCTATCAACCAGAAAAGATCAGACAAAACCTGAGCGCATATCCAAAAAAATAAAAAATGCTTTTGCCATCAAGATGCGCTTTTTGTCATGAAGGGCAATTAGATTGAATACCATCACGAACTGCACGAGTCCCTTTTCAATTGTTTTTTAAGACCTTACAGAGAGAGAGAGTATAAAAACCACATATATACATGATATATGCAGCTTTTTTGTCCGATCACTGTAGCAGGAAGATGCAAAAACGGAAAAAGGGGATGTGACAATCTTCTAGAAAATCAAATTTAGCATCTCTTAGTCTAAAAAAAAATCCTTTCCGTTATTAAAACGAGGGGGGAGGGTTTGTCCGTGCGCAAAAAGCTTGAAAAAACAGAGGCAAAACGCATGGGCTTTTGTATATAGAGGGAATCTTGGCATTGGGGTGCAAACCAAAAAAAAAAAAAAAAAAAAAAAAAAAGAAGGGGAGGGAAAAAAAAAAAAAAAAAAAAAAAAACAAAAA
>JAKUCA010000087.1:0-28955 GCA_030567025.1 Geotrichum europaeum
TCTGGTTTAATAAAGAGAATGGAAGCCTGAGGTCCTGAATGTGTAGATGACATTTATTTATTTTTTTTTGGATCTTAAACGGAAATGGGTGCGCGCAGGAATGGGAACTAGGCTTTACGTAATAAAAAAAAATAAAAGCATTTGCTCTTGCTGCACATATTTACTTCTTCCAACGGTCAATTGTGCACAGGGCTGTCTTGGTGTTACGAAAGCTACCATTAAAATTTTTGGCAAATAGCAAGTCTTTTTAAAAAAGAAAAAAAAAAAATTTCCATTTGGCACTCAACGTTCCTCTGCTGCGAAATGAGGAGTATCAAACATCCAAGTTGGAAAAAAAAATTATGTAGATATGTGTGGTCCTTGACAACTACGTACATACATGCATTTATGATTTTATTTCTTCATGTTGATAGTTCCGTCATCCCCTTTTTGAATTTTTCAAAGTAAATATAATAGTAATTCTTTGATGTAAGGACAGTAAACTAATTATCTATCTATCTAGTAATTCTTTGCGGGTCTACATTCCCCTAGGCTTTTGTGGTAGTTTCTCACTATTTTACATCCGTGCTATTCCCTTTATTGTTGTCGAGAAAAAAAAAATAATATGTGTAGTTTTTTTTTTTTGAAGATTGTTGCTAGGAATTGCTTTGGTTTATGCAAAATAGTCTTTTTGGCTTCCATTGGTTTCAATGCTTTTTTTAAAAGCATTTTATCGTGGCAATTTGACCCAGATCCGCATGGACTGTATCAGTGATTTGAACTAAAATATACGCTAGGTTTGTAGATTCCTGGAAAAGAAACTGAGGACAATAGCAACAGCCTCGTACTGGATGATACTGTACATTTCGAGTTTCGAGTTAAGTGAACATTCAAATCTGTCGACGCAGTTCATTTATAGTGAGACAACTAAGAATATCAGTAGTAGAAGTGTTGACAGGCAAAATATTGCTACAACAAAAACTTTGCAAAGTCGCTCAATTACTAGTTTAAGAGCTGACAAGAGATGCCTGGTCCACTTATAGATGTATAGATAGTGGTTATAAATGTTTTAGAGCAATTCCTGTCTTTGCTGACTTTTGTTGTCAGATGGATTAATGTTTTCTGTCATATGTTTTATTTTTGCTAGTCCACAATAGCAGCTAAACGTTTGTGACCCGTATATCCCTCAAGGTGTGGAATAAAAAAATTACACACATTGTCTCATGCATTTTGTTTGCGTGGGCAATTGTAATCTATTTCATTGATAAATGTGGCGAGGATGCATAAGACAAATCGCGGCCAAAAAAAAAAAAAAAAACTGAGGATTATGAGATTTTTACTTGATGTAACTCATGTTTTCAATTGTACTTAATCCTTGCTTACTCTGCATACAATTCAAGGCGCATTTGTCATTAATGGCATAAAATAAAGCTGTTCTAAACTAAAGTTAGTGGCTTAATGATATGAAGACCTTATTTGCCAGCTAACAAGGAGTCTATGCATTATGGTTTAAGCAGGTACTAGAATAAATTTTTAATTGATAAATTGAATTTTGCATTAGACCCAGTGGTGCAATGGTGATAATATGTATTGTACTACTATTCAATATCTATCTTATGTGGCTTTACACGGTAATTATTCCATACTACATTTTTGGTCTATTAACTTTTTTGTAATCAATAGTCTAGGTCTTTATTTTGGTTTTTTCTTAAGTAGCTTATTTCGACCCCTGTCATTCTAGTATGCAGCATCTGTATGTCTTGGTTTAGTGTGCTTGTTATGAAATAGCTTGCACCAACTAGCTTTTTGTGCAAAGAATAAAATAAAAAATATATTACCCAAGCTGTCATTATTTTTTTTTTTTCAAACTAGTTAGCCCGGTCCTTCCATGGCATTGAGAACATGTCCAAAATTCAACCACAGTTGCAAAATACTTTTATAACCCAAGGATTCAACTTCTGGTGCAAAGTGTAAAGTCTTGCCTAAAAAAAATAATAATAAAAAAATAAAAAAAAAGGTTTTGTTATGGTAATAGTCCTCTCTAAAGTTCTACCAGTTACGCACTGCTTACAATAATACGATAACAATATCTGTAGTCGCAATTCGAAGCTATTATTTTGACCTTTATTCCGTGTTCTATATGATTTTTTTGAGTAAAATAGCAGCACTTAAGAGAGTTTTAATCGTGACTAGACTGATCTTTTTTTTTTATCTATTTTTCTCTATTTTTTTTTTTTTGAGTCTTATTTTGAAATTGATTCTTCTCAAGCTAAAAACATGGAGTCTAATGTAATATTTTTCTGTTAAAGCTATTTTTTTCCAGTAGACTTATAATTTACCAAATACCCTGAAGGACTTTTTTCTTTTTTGTTAATTAGTAGACACTACTAAGTAATCTACTTTGAAAAAAATTTTATTGTTCTTTCCATGTCCTTGATATTCTCAAGTCGTAAAGATATTTTAATAGATAAACGGAATAGCTGGTTGTCATTTTTTCTGAAGCATGATAATTTTTTTGACAGTGAGAGCTTTGCGATCGTTCTCCTGGACAGTTTTGACTTGAGTACCTACTGACCTTTTTATTGGTTTGTTCGCTTCTTTCCAATATATTGTGGGAAGGGGGGGGGGGGAACATAAGTTATTGAAATAGCAAACACAACGGTTGCGCGTACATCCCAGTCTGGGGTAATCCATAGTCTCAGAAAATCTTCTGAACTTTGTCCAGAAAAACGTTGGCACTAAAACCACAAAAACTGACAAGTCTGACGACCCTCCCCATCAGAGATTGAAGTATACCGAAACGAAGCTAGTGAAGCACCAGCAAAGAAAAATAAAAAAGAACAACAATTGTTTGAGCCGGCAAAATGCTTCAACACGTACAACTTATACAGATAGAATTATACAATAGCAACAACAGAAAAGAGAAACTGATGAAATTAACAACACAAGAACACTTTTAAATACTCAGACTACTTAAGTTCTCTTCTTAAGGTTGGTACTTAACCATTCAAGACCCTCATAGAGACCCTCACCAGAGGTGGCACAAGTAGATTGAATGTACCACGATCTCTGTCTCAAGGAGTGTAAGCCGAGCTTCTCAGTGATCTCAGCGGCGTTCATGGCGTTAGGCAAATCCTGCTTGTTGGCGAAAACAAGGATGAGAGCATCATGCAGCTCATCCTCGTTGACAATACGTTGCAATTCATTGGAAGCCTCACCGATACGGTCGCGATCATTACTGTCAACAACGAAAATGACACCTTGCGTGTTCTGGAAGTAATGTCTCCAAAGAGGTCTAATCTTATCTTGTCCACCAACATCCCAGACAGTGAATGAGATGTTCTTGTATTCGACAGTCTCGACGTTGAAACCAATTGTAGGAATGGTGGTGACGATTTCACCAAGCTTGAGCTTGTAAAGAATGGTAGTCTTACCGGCGGCATCAAGACCAACCATCAGAATGCGCATCTCCTTGCGACCAAAGAGGCCCTGGAGAAGTTTTGAAATTGATAAACCCATCTGGCCACAAAAACTGTTAGCAAAAGGCGTTCCAGAAATCCGTTTGAGTTCACCATAGTAAATGCATTGATATAATTGATTGGTGACTAACTAACAACGGCGAAATAACTCTACTTACTTTAGATTATGAAAAAAAGTGCTGTGAGATGATGAGGGGGGATTAAAAACTGGAATTAAGGGAGGGAAGGGAAAAAAAGGGAGGAAGAAAAAGGTTTTTGGCCGTGGGAAAAAAAGAGGAAAATGGAAAATTCGCTACGTGTCAGATAACCACCGGTCAGGGGCTTATGTCATGAGACTATGCGTGGATGACACATGATTTAGCCCACCCACATACTGACTGCAAGCCCACAAGTGTGCTGTTTGTACAGGACAAACCGGTTACAAAAGGTAGTGAAAGTACACGATCTTATTGTCAGTACGGATGCATCTTACAACAGATTGATTGATGCTTATTCTGATTTAAGATTCTGGTTTAGTTCACACTGATTTGGCCAGCACCTGGTATCTTTAAGATTCCTTAGTCAGATCAACTTTTTATTTTTTTTATGAAAAGATCATGAGCAGCCAAAACCGCGTTCTAAAACAATTTCAAAATCATAGTAAATGAAGGGCTACATGAATAAAATAATCAAGAAATTGCAAACCATTATTAACCTATGTGCAATTGTAGACCTTTAAAAAAATTTGCGGAGATATGTAAGAACTTCAATATACATAGGAACCTATTGCGTCTTCAAGAAACATAATGCCAGCAAGAAGTTCCAAAATCAAAACTCAGAAAGGGATATATATATACAAACATGATAACAATATGAAATGACTAACAAAGCTTGCCTAAATGTGAATCTTTATTTAGAGGTTTTTTTTTTATTTTAGAATTTGTTCAAAAGATGAATAAAAACTTCAAAAGCTTATATCATACAAAAAAAAGTGATACTTTCTACTGAGCCCGTGCTCGCAAATGTTGAATCGATATATCAGCATATATTTATCAGGTTTACAGTTCCATGCTGTCAAAGTTATTCACTACTGTTGTCATCCATCATTTTTTTTTAATATTGCTGGGCTTGGTACTTGTAGATCCCTTATCAAGATCAGAGATCAGAATCTCAAACATAATTTCAAAACGCGTGTAGTTATGTAAATAACATTCAGTTACAGGTCGCAGACAAACAATATCTGACCGTATGTGAGTATTTCCTTACTGGTTTTTGCAGCCTGATTCAAATTTTCTACGACTTGAATCAGAAACGTTAGCGTTCATGTGACATGTAAACAATCCCATATAGTTTTAAGACAAGTTTTTTTTTTGTTTCCAGATCTCTTCAAACGCCCCTGAACAACCAGCAAATCTACTTTTATCCCATCGCTAGTTACATACGTAAAGTCTAGTCCAACTTCGGAGAACATACCCTCAAATAAATTCGAACATATCATGCGAAACCGATTCTTTCAGTGAGGGATAAAGCCTCAATAATGAAATAAGAAACAATCCAAATCATGTATCGTACTAGAATCGAATCTGAAATCGAGTGAATTTTAGAGGGATGATAAACAGTATAGGCGATTAGTCCTGACCTCCAATATTGAGTTGATTCGACGGAAATGTATCAACACATTTAAGTTAAAGTCTCGAAAACCAATAGATGGATTATAAAGTTTTCCTCATGAACAAATTTATATGGTCAATGCTTTATACTGATTTCGATGCGTTGATAGTCAAACTTTGATTTTTCTGAGTGTTGTGCAAGTGAAATAGTTTGCGAGTAGAGCTTCGATATTAATGGCCTATTTGCGTTCTTAGTGACTTTCGTATATTATAGCAGTTTAGCAAAGATAAATCACACAGGCAACATTGACAATATTATGCCTATAAACAGAACATTACTGAAGCACTTTTCTGGCATGAACCACAAGTATTTTATTTATTTAGTATTATGATTATTATTATTATTATTAAATTTTTTTTTTTTTACCGTGAGATATGATATACTTGAAAGCTCAGCACCATAGTTAAGAATCTCCAAAAAAAAAAAGTATGAATAAATACGAGGGTTAGGTTTCTAGACAGACCTTCCTAAATGAGCAAGTGTGACTTCCTAAGCTCATTTTTTCTATGCGTAAATACAAGACCTGGTATAACTGAGGCTATGTTCCTTTTTTTTTCTTCCCATTTTTTTCTTCTTGTTCCGACTAGATATTAGAAAAATTTCAAACATTACTGTTTCTCCATCGTCAAGTCCCTTGGTAAATTATTGTCATATAACTATACAAAATGGTATGTACAGCAACGCAACATCTCATCGACACATACGACACTGCCATATCTCTCATCATCTTCATGGCTGTATTTGTCTTCCATCAGCAAGGTAACTAACATCTATTTCAACAGGTTGGTGTTAAGGCTTCTGAACTTCGTAACAAGAACAAGACTCAGCTTGAGGAGCAGCTTGCCGGTCTCAAGGAGGAGCTCTCCAAGCTCCGCGTCCAGCAGTCTTCCAAGAGCGTCAAGTCTACCAAGATCTCTGAGGTTAGAAAGTCCATTGCCAGAATCTTGACTGTTATCAACCTCACCCAGAGAGAGCAGCTCCGTGAGTTCTACAAGAACAAGAAGTACATCCCCAAGGACCTCCGTGCCAAGCAGACCAGAGCCATCAGACGGAGACTTACTGTTGCTCAGGTCCAAGCTAAGACTGTCAAGCAGCAGAAGGCTGAGAAGGCTTTCCCCCAGAGAAAGTACGCTATCAAGGCTTAAATAGGTTTTGTGTGTAATAACTAAAGCAAGATAATTTATTGTTGTTTGTCATGTCATAATACAACTGGAGAAAATTCGGGTCACAATGTTAATAATTAAGCTGATCTGCACAAGTGTTGAAATGTTCCGTATTGATCTGTCATTGTGGCTATTGCCATGGACTCGGTTTTTTTTTTTTATTCCGGTTCCTAACAGTGTTGGATTTGAAAGACAGTCAAAAATTTTTCCTTGAGGATGCTTTGACTTTGCCTCCTGTTAAAGTATAAAGTTCAAATCTTAATATTAAAGCTTTATGTTTAAAGCATAAATAGTAAATATTAAATACGAAGTACGATATTTTATATGCAGTACTTTCTGCCTCTTTCAGTGTCCTTTGCCTTCACTATCAAGATTATCACGTGAAATCATTGCTATTTATACTGATTATGATACTAAGGGTAGCCACTCACAACTATCCTGCTCTAGAATTTCAAAAAGGTAAAATCTAAAAAAATACAATAAAATAATAAAGCTTAACTTACTTTCTTCGAGCTGAACTGGTTCTTTCAATCCTCTTTTTTTTTCTTCTTCTTCTCTTTCCTTACGTTCGACCTTGCTTTTAGTTTTTTCAGTGTCAATCGTTTATAGACCATGTCTCATTCTTATCATAGTTTGGACGCTCCACCACCTGCAGACGTTGAGTCTATTTCTCCCAGAAGGGGAAAATCGACGGACGGCACTGCTATCATCAACCTTCTCAATACTATCGTTGGTGCCGGTATCCTGGCGATGCCGTTTGCAATAAAACAAAATGGTATTGTTCTTGGAGTTGTGACAATTTCTTTCTCTGCGCTAGCTGCGGGGATGGGCTTGTACCTTCAAGGTTTATGTTCTCTTTTCGTTAGGGATGGGCACGCGTCCTTCTTTCAGCTTTCACAAAAAACATACCCCAGTTTATCAGTGATATTTGACCTGGCAATCGCAATCAAATGTTTTGGTGTTGGTGTCTCTTATTTGATTATTCTCGGTGACTTGATGCCCCAGATTGCCAACTCGTTTGGTATTACACATAGCGTCGCTGCAACCCGGTCGTTTTGGATTCTCTTGTCTCTCTTCATTGTTGGCCCTCTATCGTTTTTGAAGCATCTTGACTCATTGAAGTATACATCTATTATTGCATTACTCGCCGTTGGATACCTAGTTATTATTGTCATTTATCAATTTTTCTTTTTCGATAGTTCTGAACACAAGGGTAACGTTAATATTGTTCAGCCTCAGAGCCTGGCAGCAGTGGTGAAAGCTCTGCCGGTCTTTATTTTTGCCTTCACCTGTCACCAAAATATGTTTTCATCATTGAACGAAATCCCCGTCAAGCAGGAGGCCAACTTTCGCAGAATAGTTGTGTTTTCAATTGGCCCCGCTGCCATCATTTATATTATGGTTGGTTCGGCTGGATATCTTACTTTTGGTGACAATGTTGGAGGCAACATTATCGCAATGTACCCATACTCTATTAAGACCGTTATTGGACAAATAGCAATTGCCATTCTAGTGCTCTTCTCTTATCCTCTACAGTGCCATCCTTGCAGAGCCTCGGTCAGAAACATTATCAACTGGATCAAAACTCGCAACTCTCTTGAGAACATCAACGAATACGCAGAGTTGGAGGAAGAGGTGGAACACGTTGTGGCTTCTGATCATGAGAATGAGTCTGAGATTCTTCATGATCACCATAGCTACCATATTTTGATCACATCTGTGATCATTGCGTTAAGTTTAATCACTGCTCTCAAAGTCCATTCCTTGGAAGTCATGCTTGCATTTGTTGGATCAACTGGTTCAACTTCAATTTCGTTCATCCTGCCTGGCTTGTTTGCATATAAACTGTTGACTTTACAAAGGGATCAGTTTATTAACCCATCCTTTCATGAGAACTTTTACGGCTCGAAAACACTTGACAACCGGTTTTTATTTCGGGATCAAATTCTGCGAGCAGCTGCTATTTTCCTCTTTTTCTGGGGTTTGCTAGTACTAGTTGTATGCCTAGGAATTAACATTGTTACTTTTGCGTAGTGGCCTGCTGATCTCGAACAGAATCATATACACATATATATACTATCTCAGTGGTTTTACATATAAATCCTAAATCCTGTCATTTTTCTATAGAGTTTGATCTACAATGAGCACTTAAAGAAGTCATTATATCGTAAAACGCACAAAGACCAGTATACTTTTTTTTTTTTTTTTTTTTTTTCACAGACTGTCAGTTCAATCTTCTTTAAGCCCTCAGTTCTTTTTCCGAACAATAAGAAACAAAGATTCCCATATGTAACTTTTGGTTACTAGGACAATGAAAAGATTTATTATTATTATTAAGCAAAGATTCCCCAGCTGGGGTGATCCATATCATGCATAGAAGTATCGTGATGTGGTATTGTAGTTTATAATTGACCGTTATAATTGGTCCGCGGAGTTATCTTAGGTATAAGTCTCGTGGGTCGTAATAATCATTGCAGTGAATTCTGTAAGTAATGCATTTCCAGTTGGGCCTGGCAATTGCCAGAAGGCAAAAAAAAAAGATGACTAAGCCAAAGTCTCATGACTAAGACTTTTTGAAATACACAAAAACTTTAAAAAGGGCAAAAGTCCTAAGTTCTACACACAAAAGGTGTGCTGCCCGTCAAACTGAAATACTTTTTTTTTTTTTTCTCTCATCCTTGTAGATACTTTTTTTCTTTTATTCAAGAAACCATACAATATTTTATTGCCAACTACCATTTTGGTTTAATAGCAACCTACAACCCCAAAGCAAGCGTACTACCCGCACAACCACATTTCGCATCTATACATCATGGCATTACAAAACAGCGATCCAGAAGAGTCCTTCCTTTCAGATGAAGAAGAAGAATTCTGTCCTCTTTGTGTTGAAGAAATGGATATCTCTGATCGAAACTTCAAACCCTGTCCTTGCGGCTACCAGGTCTGCCAGTTCTGCTACAACAACATTAGACAGAACCCGCAGCTGAACGGCAAGTGTCCCGCCTGCCGCCGTCCATACGATGATGAATCTGTGGAGTACCGTCTCATTACGCCAGAGGAGTGGAAGCGAGAACATGCCAAACAGGCGCGCCGAGAGCGCGAGCGGAAACAGCGTGAGCGCGAAAAGAAGGAGACTGAGCTCTCTTCCAAAAAGCATCTCTCCGGCATGCGCGTTATCCAGAAGAATCTTGTATACATTATCGGGTTGAATCCAAATATTCCGATAGAAGAACTTCACCACACTCTTCGAACAGATCAATTTTTTGGCCAATACGGGAAAATTCAAAAAATTGTCATCAACAGAAGGAACAACAACAATGGAACCCCTGGCTTGGGTGTCTATGTGACTTTTGCCAGAAAGGAGGATGCTGCCAGATGTATTGCTGCAGTGGACGGCATGCTCATGGACGGCAAGTACTTGCGCGCTGCTTACGGAACGACCAAGTATTGCTCAGCTTACCTCCGCGGGCAATCATGCCCCAATCCAAATTGCATGTTTCTTCACGAACCCGGCGAGGAGGCAGATTCTTACTCCAGACATGATCTTTCAACCATTCAGCATGTTGCTCGGCAAGACAGTACCAACACAAAGGAAAAGTCGTCCAAACCGGCAACCAAACTTTATCCCAGCAACACGGAGCAGGATAACCACAACTACTCACAACATCAAAGTGCTTCCCACGACCATCATGACTATAATGGTCGGCCATCAGCACTTCCAGCCTCAGTATCCTGGGCCACCAAACCCTCACCAAGCGTTAGTGCCGTTAAAATCTCTCAACCTTCGTTTCCTCCCTTACCTGCGGCCCCTAAACCGGCCCCTGCCATTACTCCTCTTCCAATCGTGCAGCAAAAACCCGATCTCCCCATTGTTGTGCACAGGGAACCTCCCAAACCAGACCAAGCTCTTAAGTTTATGGAAGACAGTTTGGTAATGCTTTGTGCTTCATCCTTCAACTACCGCTTGCCCCAGGATATGGTAAAGAGCAAAAAGCTTGTCGAAAAACGGCCTTTATTTGCATTCTCCAGCACCACCACTGATTCTTACAATGACTTGAATCAGGATTTTCCTTCCTTTTTATACACGACATACTCACCTCTCTTTGTATACAGACCTCCTCCTGAGCCCACACCAACTCAGATTCCCCAAGACCCTGCAATTCTTTCTCAGCATCAGACTCCTCACTCTCTTTCTCCTCATCACCTTCAACAGCTTCCACCTCCACCTCCGGCTCCTCTCCAGAATCTTCACCAACAACCACCTGTTCCTTCTCAGCGTCAGACTATTCAGCCCAATGTGAACCAATCTTTGACTCAGTTACTGGATAAGATTGATAGTATGAGAATGCAAACTCCGCCCCCTCCCCCTCCTCCTGGTTTATATTCAGCACCTACAGAGAATCTTGGCCATGGATCTTTGGGTAACAATGTACCGTCTCAAAATTCGCAAGAGCTTCTTGCTCGTCTCATGAAGAGAGATCCTCCAGGTAAGTTCAAGCATCTTTCATACCCTTATATTTACCATTATTAACAAGTTTAAACAGTTACTGAGCAACCCATTGCCAACAAATCAATAGGTGTGTATAATTAATATTATGATGATTTATTTGGCTGAGAAACTCATTCTTTTTTTCAAAGTTTCGCCGCAAGCAATTCGACTGTAGGCTAACTTTTTTTTTCTCTCATTGTAGACGTTGATCAGGCTGAATTGCTTGATGTTGAGGGTATGGCTAAGGCTTTCCTTGATGAGGTGGATCCTTTTGATGAAAATAACGAGTCTTGTGAAGAAGAATCCTTGTCTAAAGACATTAATTGTGATGATTCGATCAAAACTTCGACACCCAAACTGAGCAAGACACCAGTTGCGGAGCATGTCAAACCTTCAACTTTGAATACTAGTGATGTCAAAACAACTAACAATAAGGCTACTCGCTCTAATGATTTTGAAGTTGTTGACTCTGTCACTAAGACTGTTGATGTCCCTGCTACTATTTCCAAGACTAATGGCGTAAATGCTACTACTTCCAAGGCCATCAAAACTGCATCTCTCTGCCCCACCATCACTGACTTCAAGGCTACCGAATCTAACGCCGCCGACAGCATGTCTACTAAAGCTACGAATGGAGAAGATGCAGATATTAAACCTAAAAAGAGATTTACCAAGCCTGATCAATTAGTTGATGCTGAGCCAGCCCTTACTAAGAGACAAAAGAAAAAGTTAGAACAGCAGATGTTGCTCAAGGAAAGTATTCGTGTTAGAGAAGAAACTCAGTTTGTTAGTGGTTTATGCCGCAGACGTCACCACGAAGCTGGTAAGGAGGAAAAAGATGAGAGTGCTACTTCTAGTGTCGTTTCCACTCCTTCTATTCCTGAGCTTGAGATTGTTCGTTCTAACATCCCTGAACTTCCGAAGATCGCTCCCAAGGACAATCACGTGGAAAATACAAAGCCAAAAAAGACCAACAAAAAGTTCAAGAAACTAGATTTAAATGACTTTGATACCTTGAATAATGCGATCCATGAAAAGTCTGAGCCTGTCTGGGCTAATGAAAAACCTGGTGTGCACTCTGTTGCTGATGAGGTTGCCAAACTTTTTAATGAGACTTCAAAGTCCAAACTTGTCCCCAAAAATGTGGTTGCCTCCAAGGTTAGCTCGACGCCATCTCCAGTTAATGTCTCACCAAAGGAAGAATCTGTGGTTCTTGTTAAAGAAACTGTTAAGATGGTTGATACCAAGCCAGATACTAAGGCTAAACCAGTTCCAAAGTTGATTTCACGAGATACTCCCACTGATGTTGTCAAGGAAGTCATTGAGCAAGCCTCATCTTCTTTTAAAGAAAAGGAAAAGCCATCTGTAAAAGTTCCGACTAAGATTGCTGCTTCAAAATCTTCTGAGAAAAAAGTTACATCTGAGAAGGCCAAGACTAAAGAAGTGAAGCCTGTTGTGAAAGAAACAAAGTCTAATAGTCCTGTCTCTACCGCTGCTTCCATATCTAAGAAGACTAAGTCGGTCAAGCAGAAAAAGGAATCTTCCACTGGAGAGTCAGTTAGATCAACTGAAAGTGCTCTTATTGGCCAGACAGGATTAGATCTCGATGAAAACGATGAGTTGATTGACACAATCGTAGACCCTGAATTCATTGAGGATCTTGTAAACAAAACTTTACAGTCTACTTCTTCTACTCTTGCTTCGCTCTTTGATGCTAGTCCCCAATTCATCACTCAGGATAGCCCCACATTCTCTTCGTCTGAGTTTGAGTCCTATACACCAGACACCGATATCACCGCTGAAGAGTTGTCTCTCGATGCATTGTGCAAACTTCTCACACCGCATATCGAGATCAAGGGCGATTTTAGCCTAGAGCAAGCAGAAGAGTGTTTGCGGCAGAGCAGGAAGATGTTGGAAAGCTTGGAGACAAGCTTTGTCAACACGGTGAAAGAGACCACAACCGTTTGCAAAAACATCAAAAAAGCAGACAAGAAGTAAGGAAAACCAAGCGTGTATTACGTAGTATAACCAAAGCATGTGAGATGTGCACTACCCCATCATTTTAATTATCTCTCCATTTGTTTCATTCAAACTCTGTATACTTTCAATCAGTGAACATGATTGCAGTATTTTCTTCTGTAAAAGCCTTGAAAAGTTCATATTTTTAATTTCAGTTTGTTTTTTTTGGGTTAGACTGCAGATTTTTGGAATGGCTGACAATCTACTTTTGTGCTGTCATGCTTTTTTTTTTTTCTCCTGGACTACGTGATTTTTTGATTCTTCTCCTCTTCCTGCTCACTTTTGAGTCTTAATCTTTTAAATTTATTCTCTTTTTACTATTATAATTATTCATTTTACTGTTAATATTTAATTTTTACAATGGAATTTGACCAAGATGTGCAAATGGAAGACGTTGTTGAAGACGTGTCGCTAAATTTAAATGAACAAGGGAGGCCTGATCAACTAGGAAACCTTCCACGCACTATTCCAGGAGAACTTCCAGCAAAATCCCTGGATCAGCTGGATGCGTGGATTGAAAAATTGAGCCAATGTATACCCCTGGCAGAAGCAGATGTCGAATCTCTGTGTAACATGGTAAGTGCCATTACTTCTTTTTTATATTATTGTTATTCACCAGCTTTTTGGTACTAACCATCTTTTACACCCCTTTTATTGTGTGTTTTTTTTTTCCTCAGGCGAAAGAAATTCTCCAGTTTGAAGAAAATGTGCAGCCAGTAAGCACGCCAGTAACGATATGCGGTGATGTCCACGGCCAATTTCACGATCTAATGGAGCTGTTTAAAATTGGTGGACCGTGTCCGGACACAAACTACCTGTTTATGGGCGACTATGTTGACAGAGGTTACTATTCAGTCGAAACCGTTTCCTACCTTGTTGCAATGAAGGTGCGATATCCCAGCCGATTAACGATTTTGAGAGGAAACCATGAGTCGCGCCAGATTACCCAGGTTTACGGGTTTTATGACGAATGTTTGAGAAAGTATGGCAGCGCCAATGTCTGGAAACTTTTCACCGACCTGTTTGATTTCTTTCCCATAACCGCCCTGGTTGAAAATAGAATCTTTTGTTTACACGGAGGCCTGTCACCCACAATTGAAACTATAGATAACATTAGAGATCTGAACCGGTTCCAAGAAGTACCGCACGATGGACCCATGTGTGATCTACTGTGGTCAGACCCGGATGATCGCGGGTCGTGGGGAGTGTCGCCCAGAGGCGCCGGCTTCACGTTTGGCCAGGACGTGTCGGAACAATTTAACCATACCAATAACCTTTCGCTCATCTCGCGCGCGCATCAATTGGTTATGGAGGGATTTAGTTGGTCGCATGAACAGCAGGTTGTGACAATTTTTTCTGCCCCCAATTATTGTTACCGCTGCGGTAATCAGGCCGCCATCATGGGCGTCGACGAACAACTGAATAGCGTTTTTTTGCAATATGACCCAAGCCCTCGCCCCGGTGAGCCCTCAGTATCGCGCAAGACCCCGGACTACTTTTTGTAGTGCGGCGTGCCCGGTTATTATTCTGGAGTAGAATTAATGTTTTTTTTTTCTTTCTTTTTTTGCTTTTAATATCACGATTTTTTGGCCTAAAGCTTCCTTTTTTTTTTTATCAATGAAATTTGGTTTGATCTTATGTACGAGCTAGGCGTGCCACAGCCCACGCTTTTGGGCAACTATAACAACTATTGAATAATAATGTTGGTCTTTTTTTTTTTTTTTTTTTTTGATGCTCGAGGGGCAGATAAAGCTATACTAATGCTTTTACTATATTCATCTTCTATATATTTCCCCTTTTTGTTTTGTAATTTTATTTTCATCTTTTTTTGGGGGGTTTTATTAGTTTGTATATACGTATATCACGAAAAATCTCATATATAATACACTCAAATAATTAGCTAATATTGTAAAACTTGTGTAATGAGACTTTTTTTTACACCAGAAAAAAAAATGTGATTGGATAGTAGTACAACAAGAAGGCCAGGAATAACTCTTAGACAGATATTATCAATTATCACAATTTTAATCTAATAGTGGTTATTAACTAGAGAATATACTAATGCCAAGCTTTGTTTTTTTTTTTTTTATTTGCAAGGGGTTCACACAAAAATTGTAGATGATAACTCAACATATGGTTTAGTTTTAAGCATTATTTTGAACTTTTTTTTTTGGTTTGATCTAAGATATTCGCAATAACGAGTAGCCAGGGTTTGTTCCTGAATCGTTTGTTGGTTCAACAAATGATAATTTATACACATTCGGGGCTATTTTTTTTTTTTATTAATAGACCCGGCACAAAGAATCAAAACACCGATCGTGTGGTATATCCTTTGACTAGTAACTACTACATGTCTTTCTACCTGATGTTTTGATATTCTGCTTGGCAATGAATAGGCGGAAAGAAGATTGATACGAGAGCGTTTCAGCCATCAAATCAATATAATGAGTTACTCGAGTTAGTGGCAGTAACGGCAAAAAAAAAGGATTTGCTAGCAACAATGTCTGGATGCTTTTAAACCACACTCATGCCATCCGGGCTCCCTTTCACTAACAATAGCATCAATCTTTTCTATTACTAGTGCCTTGAAAAAATAAAAATTCTGAAACACTAGAGCAATTAGCTTAAATAAAGTCTTTACGTTCTACGTCAATATATAGGTTTGAAGGGGCTTGCTGTTTTGCGTGACTCGACAAGATTAAAGTGCGGCAACGCGTAGGGTCCAAACGCTTGCATTTCTTTCTTCAAGGTATTGCATTGTCTTTACTGATTTTGCGGGGCAATAATACGACAAAAATATATATATATATAGTATATAGCTACATTAGACTACCTTTTTGGTCCGAGTCGTCATAATTTAGCTGAGGCTCTAATGTTATTTTCAAGTTAAACTCACATTTTAACGCTTGAGAAAAACACGAGAAAAGGTTAAAGTCACGATTAAATCTATGACAAATGTGAATCAACGGATTGGAGAAAAGCTTTAAAATTTCCAGTAGTGTACATAAACAAAAACTATAGGTTCAAGAAAAGAAGTATGCAGAGTAAAAAACTAAGGTTCAAAGGGTGAGTAAAAAGGCACGTCCAAATATACTCATTTTTGATTGATCGTCCCTCATCCAGAAACTTCCAGGAGGACAGTGTTAGTGCGCTACACAACGTGGCAATTGAGAGAGAGGAATCCTTGTGGCGCGCCTGCTCGCCAAAGGTCTTATGATTTCAGTCAAACTCGTGAGCATGCTTTTCAATAAAAGGAAGACCAACATTAGCATCAACAGGGCATTTTTCCAAGACAAAAAACCGAACTTGGCCAACCCAGTTGTTAGCCGTGAGAGTGAGGGTGATGGGTTCTTCGGTTGTAAAATTTTGATTGCAGCCAGTTGGTACACTGATTGCCTTAAGACAGCGCTCTGTTGCGTGTTCCAAGCCCAATTTTTGCAACACGCAACGATTTATTAGCTGAATGCTGGCTCCGGTCTCCACAAATGTAGCAACAGGGCGTTGTTTAGTCAGGACTTGAAAGGGAATAAAAAACATTTGATTAAGGTTTTAAGAGACAGGGTCGTTAGTAACAGTATGTGGTTTCGAAGAGGTAGCGGCGACGCCCTCAACTGAGCTAACAGGCTGAACCACCTTAGGCAAGCAAATAATAAAAGAAACGACGTTAGATTCCAGTATTTCGAGCATTCTACGAACCTTCTCCTTCTCAACTTCGCAACGCTTGCGAAGATGCCCATACCTGTTACAGAAATCACAATAAGGTCGGCCTCGTTTTTTCCTAGAGTCATTAACAGAAGGCCTAACGGGTTCAGGAGAGTGAGTATTAGCGTCATTGTTTCGGGGTGTTGGGATCACTTTCTTCCCGACGGCGCTTGCATGGAATTGGCACGTCTGTGAGTTGGGCACGTCTAGGAAAAACCTTAAACAAGATTCCATGGACTCTTCGTGAGAGGGTAGCAAAGAACATTCCTTGTGCAAGCGTGTCCATACACCTTGATGATCTCCGTTGATTTATTCGGACCATTCACAAATCTTGCCAAGGACGCTTTCCGGTAACAACAGCATTAACACTATGCACCGGCTTTCGAGCACGTTTATAAGAAGAGGTGTCACATTGATCCAAAACCTTAATGTTTTATACGTCTCAGTGCCTGGCAGCTTTATGTGTATTAAAATAGTGTGGAAGATGCCCTCGACAACCACATATCTAATGTCTGATGTACATAAGATGGCCTCGTCGGCAGTTTTGGTCATCTCAGTAAGGTCGTCGATATCATCCAACTGAGAGATTTTGGCTTTCACCGTTTCAGGTAGGTTATTCTTCAACACAATAGGGGCTTGACCTCGGTCCACACCCGCCTGGTCCAAGAAAAAAAAAAAAAAAAGAAGCGCGCCATTTTAACCACCATTTAGCCCTTTCTAAGCGGGTCTCATTAGAAAGAAGATCTAAGGGATTAACAACTGATAGCAAGTCATTTGCAGCCTTATATTTTTGTGCGCCATCTCTTCCCTTGTTTCCTTGCGGACGTGATTGCGAAGCACTAGAAAAGTCTAGGTGGTTTTTCTCTTTATCAAGAAGCTCTAGCTCAAGTATAGAGTCTAGCAAATTCGACATGCGATTTAACGAACAGCTGAAGATCTGTGTGATATAGCCATTACTTGGGATTGCAACAACGATGTTTCAGCACGAGGCTGGGTGGCGCTGGGTAAGACAAGGGGACCCGAAGGCTGGAGACCAATGAAGCTCGCTCCGTCAGGATTATCCAATAAAGACACGGGAAGCAACTGGTCGTGGTTTATGCGGATGCCCGCAGGCATGGTATTAGTAGTAATCGGAAGAGGGGAGTGATTTTTTTTTCTAAACTTCAATACAGGGCTTCCAGCGTTGGTTGGCCAATTTTTCTCCCGTCGTTTAGATGGCATGATAAATATCAGTGAAGGATTTGGAGTTCAAGGGCCGGTGGAAAGACTATCTTGTTATCAAATGTAATGAGAAAATGCAAAAAAAAAATAAAATAAACAACATAAATGAAACTTGATAAGCCACATGATTGCGCACAGTTGCTATTCTCACACAATAGTGTGTAGAAAGACGATCAATAACGAGGGACGTTGTAGTAGTAGTATCTGTTTATTTAAGTGTCCTATGTGTAATTATATACTGTGAGGGACATTGATAGTAGAAAGAAATGGAATAGAAAAAATAAAATATGATGGAATATTAATACAAGAAAAAGAAGACTGCCAAAAACAGTTATCAAACAATGTATTGAGTATCATAAGAGGGGAAGTTATGCTGAAGGGCCTCTTAATGATCTCTTTAATAAGTGTTGCAAATGAACCCCGGAAGTACATTTTTATTTACATATATTTTAACAGTTTGGACAACTCACCCAATTAAAGGAACACACAACTAAACAATAACGGGATTGGGCCGACTTTGCTAAGAAAATACACTGCGAAACTGTTATGCGCTAATAGTATGACCTTATGAAATAATAAAATAGGTAGCTAAACTTTTCTCAATAGAGCATAGATAAGTCTTGTCTTACGGGATTAGGTCATGTAACTTTTCCAGGTCTACTTGTATAAAAAAATAAATGAATGCAGTGTACATTAATACTTCTGTGAAGGCTCACCAATTAACCTCCAAGATAAACAGGGATCAAGGCTGTGTCAATTGATTGAGCAATTGTAGTCAATGCTTGGATTGACATTGGTCGTAATAATCTTAACCTGAATGAGAATCATTAATATCATTAATATTATTAGAGCCAATGACAGCTGGCTCGTCAGGCTAGCTCCGTTACATAAAAAAATGCTGGATACGTTTTCTCAGTAATAAGTATCCACACTTTTTAACACTTTGCACTTTTACAACGGAGTTTTGTTTTACTTTTGGTAAGCCCTGTGAAATAAATCAATAATATACAGACTACTACACTTCAGGGTAAGGCTGTACTGCATTCATAGAAATTTTTATTTTGGTGGTCTGCTAAAAACTTCAAGCGTGTTTCATTAATACAGAAATACAGTATCAGCATATCCTAAGGAGAAATTGGCGCTCTTAAAAATTTCAGAACAAAAAGATCCATATAAGATAACAATGAGTATCAATTGGATTTAAAAGTCACCTTTGAAATTTCTTTTCGAAATGAAGTTTAACACTAAATAAAATTGGTAACGTAAGTTATACCGCTTGATAGTCAGGCTCAGTTAGTCTTGGTGTGTCAAAAAAAAAAGTTTGCAAGTTCTTTACTGCATTTTGGTTTTGGTTTCCTTGGTCAGACCAGTTTCCTGAGCTTTTATTGTCAATTTGTATAGCATTAAATATTTCTGATTTCCCATTAAGAATTTGGTGCCATTGAGGCCTTAAGCTTTTTGGTGTTTATACTGCGAGTTTCCTGGTCTCTAGAAAAGAACTGTTTCAAGAAGAGAAATAAAAAAAGCTTTGTGTTTTTTTTTTGTAAATTTTTTGGCCATTTATCTTTTGTTAAGTGACTTGGAAGTATAAATTCTCTATTTGATAAAATATCGTATCACTCCCATATAAATGAAAAAGCGACCCATGATTAGAAACAAGGTAAGTGAACAGTAGATTCTGGTATTGAGTTCAAACTCTCATGTGAGTTTTGGCTAGAGTCGTTGAGCCGCGATCAAAGTCCGTATGCCTGGAATTGGCACCTTTCAGCCCGACGAAGTTATCGTTTGGTTTTTTGTTTGGTTTGGTTTTTTTTAACCCGGGCAATCTGGCCCTCATCAATTTTCAACCCATTCCATCGGCTTCATTTTTCGTAACTTGAAGGTTAGCTTAAAAGTTAGCTGTCAAGAATAATACATAGCAATAACTATAATTGACAGCTTTTTTTTCTTGTTTATCATTTGTAAAATAGAATTAATTTTGATTTACTGAGAAACAATTTTTTAAAGGTAAAAAAAAATAAAATAAAATAGAAAATAAAAAAAAAACCGATACATAAAAATCATTAAATAAAAAATCACATATAAAGTATAAAATCAAAAGAAAATAAGTTGTTTTTTTTTTGTTTTTTTCAGTCGTGGTTGTTGTCGCTTTTGGCTCTTTAGTTAGTACCCTTCTTCTGGGCCTCCAGGATGGCCTTCATTCTTCTGCCAGCCTCCTCGTTAGAGAGTCTCTTAGGAGTAATAAAAGGAACCTGAGAGCCACTGGGCTTGTTGTTGGGATCAAAGTCTCCTCTACGCTCAAGGTTGTGGGCCTTATGGGCAGCCTCGAACTCCTCAAATGACATACCACTGTGGTGGGCAGCAAAAAGCTCCTCCTCAGAGAGATCAGAGTGGGCACCGTGGTGAGAGGCCAAGACCTGCTCGCTATGCTCATTGTGCTGGAAATCCATGTTCTGATGGTGGGAACCGGGCTTCTTATCAGTAACTTCGTGGACCTGTTCCTCTAAGTCACCGAAAAGCTGAGACACCTTGTTCCAAAGCTGATCAAAAATAGATTCATTCTTCTCTTCAGTATGCTTTTTCTTGTTGCACTTCTTGGCAGTGTTGATGGTAGGGGTCTGGGGCTGAGCGGCGCTGTAGACGTCCTGAGGGATCTCGCCGATATAAGCACGGTCGCCAAAGCCACCCAGAAAGTAAACACCCTCGACCTCAAACTTAGTCCACTTGGAGGAGTGAATAGGGTTGCCAGGAAGCCACCATTTAGAGTCAGGGTGTCTGCTGACAAAGCATTTAGCCAGTCTCAAATGCTCAGAAGCATCGACTTCAACAAATTTGCCGCGGAGAGAAATACGGGGGCTGCCAGCAGGGGACTCGACAATTCCACCAGGGTAATGAATGTCAACATCGTCATTAATAGCGTGGTCACCAACACGAATGGAAAGTGTGGCAGAAGAACCCTTGGCAATGTTTCTAAAAGAAGAGCCAATTTTGAGAGAGAGCAAGGTCAGAGAGCCGTCGTTATCGCAGTCAGCGTAGTACTCCATAAAAGAAACGGGGACATTGTTGTGAGAGAAATCAAGAGTAGCCAAGTTAGCCAGAGATTCTCTATTGACAAGAGTTCTGGCTTCAACAGCAGCCTCCTCAAGAGTGGGGACCTTGAAGGAGTGGGATTGAGCACCGTGGGCAATAGGGGCAGCAGAGACGACAGTAGCGGCAACTGCAGCACCGAAAATAGATTTGACAAACATTTTGAAGATTGCGTAAAATTAAAAAGATATTAAAAATTTTTTGATGAAGAGGGAGGATATTCAAGGAAAAAAAAAAAAAAAAAAAGAGCATACCGTTTAGTTTAAATACAATTAACCTTGTGACTACAGAGATTGATTATACACAGGGTACATATTATGATTGGTCAAGCCCAAAAGATTTTATAACCGAAATAGGAAATCCAATCTAATCAATCTTTTCTTCAAGTTGTTGTCATGGCAACTCACGGCTTGGCATAAAGTTTGTTTTGCTTGACGGACATCCGAGAAGGCTGTAAAATCATACAATTGGCCCGAAAGACCTCTAGAATGTAAACGGCAGTCCGAAAGCCTTTGCATTCTAACAAAAAAAAAATTAAATGAATAAATGAAAAATTAAAAATAAAAAATACAGTCCTATCGGTAGAAACTATGCCAGGAATTTTTGCGCTTATATTTTTATCCTATTCACCAGAACGTTCATTATAATCGAAAAAGAACTTTTTTTTCTTTCAGCATCTCAAAAGTATCAATGTAGAAACTTCCCTTCAATTCTGCAAAGAAATTTTACACTACTCAGTATTAATTAGGCAATATGTGCTGATTGGACGGAGCATTTATGCTTTTGCAGCACATGAGACCACATCGCCCATTTGTTTGAACTTTCACAGCCTCTAAAAAGCTAGTCGGAAGTTCGCTACCTGCAGATATGTACTACTCCGTCTACCGCCATAATGTATGGATTTTACTTAAAAACCATGTGCCTGGTTTGCTATTTGGTCTGGGCTAACGTAGCATATATCCGAGCCAAGAATCCTAAGACTGTTAGCTATAGGTCTCACCATCTGCATTCCCAGAATGTGGAAACTCTTTTTTTATTTGCTACCTACAGTTGATGCAAGGCTAATATTTTAATGAAATTTTAGAGTCATATTTGTGATTGGTTAGATCTGAAAAAGGAAAATCAAAATTGATCAAAAAAATTTTATTGCACTTGATGATGATGTTAGAAAGGAAGGGTGAGAAAATCTGCTGGTTTTAAGATCTAATATTTGTACTAACCCTAAGGCCCAGTGGCCGATGTGCGCTAAAACCAGGTGTCCAATCAGTGATAAATAAACGCTGTCCATGTCCACTAGATATAAGCCATCAGTGATATCATAGCTGCTATACGAATAACTTTTGTTTGAGTCTCTGTAAAGATAGAGCAAACGGTGAACTAGTTTTACACAGCTACTTCAGAGTGTTTTTGTATGTGTGAATTATATTTTTTTGACTTTTTCCAGGCGTGATGTCAAGAATGATTCAAGTTTATTTTGCACTTCGAAGTTTGTCTGAAAATATTGCATATTTTGGAATAACAAAGGTAATTTGAAAAGGTTTTTAGTCATGACTCACAGTTCTTAAGCCTGTTTTGCCTATTATACCAAATTTTTATGGCCTTTAATTATTATTATTAAACAATTAAATTAAGTGATAAATCAAATTTTGACAATAGAAGCATTTTGGCTTGAATTTCTGCGTAAAAACAGGCAAATACTTACCACCCAAAGTTTTCTGATTATATATTTACTTTAAAAATTAGAATCTCAAATAGAAATTGATTGGATTAGCTGCTTGACAATATAATTAAAGCTGTAGTTAGCTGAAATATAGCTATACTATTTGAAATTTTTGATTGTTAAATTCACAGAATTCATCTAGATTAGTTTGCCAATACCCGGAGTAATATTTGTAAAAAGATCATTTTACATGATTTGTTTAAAATAACAATTTTTTATAATTTTTTATGCTATGAAACGGCTGGATGTTTGGATAGATCAGAAAGATTTTACTTGTCCCTTGGTTTTTAATTGGTATGCATATTTTGGTTTAACAAGGCAGTGTTCTACGCCTGTTGATATCAAATTTCTGGTTAATCTTAAAACAGCATAGTTTGTTCTGATCAGATTCTTTGATCAAATGATATTAGAAAATCATGTAAAGCTGAGCAATATTTAAACAAAAAATGTAAGTAAGACCAATTCCTCTGAGTAAGCTGCTGTAAATGTCCAATCAACTTTAATTGTATATAATATGAAATCCCCCTTGCAAACAATTAAATAATTAGGCGTAATTCCAATAAAATAGTTGCTTAAAAAGCTTTAGCCAGATCATTGTTAACAGGCTTGAAGCCAAATCATTTGAATAATGGTTTAAGAAAAAGTCTAATCTTAATAAAAAAACAAATGTAATCTGATTTGGTCTCAATTTAAAAGTAAAAGTATTATGTATTTTATTACAGTTAAATGCTTTTCAAAAAATTTAGCTGCGGTATTTATAACTGAGGTAGATGCAATTTGTTTAAAATCAATATGAAAGTTGGGTTGGTGATTTTTTGATTTAAAATGTTGGACCTTAAAAATTCTTTAAATTTTGTTTTGAAAAAAAATATGTAAATTCAACTGTATTTTTTTTTGGTCTAGCTTGATTGGACAGCATGTCATATGTTAAATCTGTTTATCGTTTGATAGTCAAACAAATTGGCCTTCGAACCAAAATTTTGTTATTATTATTATTTCTCTCCCGTTTCATTTCTAGTCTATGGGCTACCAAGAAAGACTGATCTGGATGATTTCGAGTGCTAAAATGGTTTTTTTCCTTAAAAAAAAAGAAATAAAACAGTATTTAGTACTGGACTTCCCACCCTCTACTTTCCGTTACCTTTTTTCGAAAGAGGTTTTAAATTTTATTGTGAAAGAATAAACTTTCTACCTTGACTCTACGATCGAAAAGTTTCTCTATTTGGATGATTTTCATCTAAACCTTTTTTGGAACAATCTTATCTGATGGATCTGATTGCTTTTGCTTTATTAGGAAATGGCCATAGTTTTTTAAACCTGAAAGTACAGTTGTGAATAAACGCTCCTGAAACAAGTGCAATTGACTGGTACAGAAAATTTACGATTTTCTGCTTGGGTAAGGTCAAAACTGTTAACCTTGATAATTTTTTCCTTTTAATTTTTGAAACTTTTCTCTCCATTCTCCGTTGAAGGCTGCAATCAATGCTTTCTCTGATCTCTCTCCGAAATTCTAATTCAGAAAGCTTCATCTATATTTGAAAAGCTCAGTGCATTAATCTCAGAAGAAGTTTTCGATGGTAATTCCATACTTTACCTAGATGGACGGGCTTGTTTGCTAATTAATATTACAAAACTGTTGCAATGGCAAACTCGTTCTAGATCAACGTTCCAGCTAGTTAATATGAACATAATAGAAACCTCTTTTTTTTTGATGTATTCACTAGTCATATTACTTGATTGGAATGAGCTCAAATGAGTTCATCTGAAATTATTGGCGAGAGCTAATGCCTGGTTAATAGAGATTCTCTAATTTTATCAAATTAGATGTTTACTGAGAAAGTCATTAAATATGACAGCTTCCAGTTGGCCTAGTGTGTTTTTATTGATCTTAACAAAAGCCCTTATTAAACGCAAGATCAAAACATACTTTTTCAATAACTTCTTTAATTTTCCTACCAATGGTCAAGTTTTGTAGCACTTGAGTATACACAGGTAGAAGATATAGTTCTTTAAATCAAGTTGTAAAAGTTTTTTATTAAATTCAGGCCTAAAGAAGTCCCGCTTAAAGCCCATGAAAGTGGTTTTCAAGCTGGACAACTTTTTTTTTTGCAGTTCAACATCTTTTGATTTCACCTTCTTAGGCCCTGTCTTTCCCACGCAAATGCTCAATAGCCTGGCCATCATTTATCATCGTTTAAATCGTATTTTTCAGTTGCCATGACAACTTAATGATATTAACCTAAAAGCATAATTGGGGTTTTGTCACAAATCATAAATCTCAAGTTGGAGGTATAATTTTTATTATAAGTTTTATGTTTCAAGGCATTTCTATACAAATCTGTTGAAAAGTGAATATTTTTCAAATCTTGAAAATGAACATTCATTACTAATAAATCAAATACAGATGGCACTGAACTTTTTATTTTATAAGGAAGACCAATTAAAAGAAGAGTATGAAAACTCCCGAATTTCCTCTGGTTGTTATTTTTAGGTCACATAGCTTCCATGACTCAACTACATGAAATTCACTGTAGTTCTTTGTCACCAAAAAAATAAAAAATTATACTTGGAAAATTTTTTTATCGCGTTGAAAGTGAATAAAACTAACCAGCGAAATATCTCAACAGATCCAATTTTTGACATTAAAATTTAGAATTTAATAAGGATGATTATAAAACAATCACCAATGAAAAATTGTAAAGCCATAACGTGACTATTCACAGGGTATGCAGAAATGTAAGCACGTTGCATTTAGCAAATTTTGTGTTTAGGGTCCTCGGTTAGTCTTGCACAAAAAGTAGAAGCTGGTTGTAAGGGGGCGGTAGAATTGATAAACGAAATATAAATTGAATCTAAGAAATGTGTCAACCTGGTGTATTGTATCTCATCTCTGACGCAGCAGAAAAGCTCTTGGTTCTTGACATATTAAGTAAAAGAATGCCACGTGTTGTTGGAGTCTCTCTAGCATTAAGAAATGTTGAGTTTTAAGCAAATTCAAGGCTGGCGACGGTGGCGCAGTCCCTAATCAACCCTATATGCTGACGTTGAGCCGTGATTCATGCCTGGCGTTCAGGATCCGTGGAACACATCACCATCAAAGTTTTTTAGACCAATCTACCTATTAATCATAGACAATGCCGTCGAAATTTCTTTAGCTTTTGGGGTTACTTTGAGATGCGCCAAAAAAAAAAATACAAAAAGCTTAAGTCTCAAAAGCGTTTCGGTCCGATCCCGCAGGTTTTCCGAAATTTGCATACTTTTCAGCGCAGCCATCCGAATCCTTCCAGCCCCGACTACTCAGCGTCAGACGCTACTATCGACCAGGACCTGACGTGAGACGACATCGAGATAAGGCCATGGCGTTAGATACCACTGCTGTTTAAGAATGGGTGTATATAAAAAAAGCCAGCTCGTTTTTTTTTTCAGCCAGATACGTCCACAAAATTGTTAGGGGCAATTAGTAATTTTGATTCTACCAATTTTCAGCTCTTTTTCAACATCGCAACGTTAAATACCTTTGTAATTCCAGGGAAATTTTTTTTTTTCCTTCCAATTTCTCCTTCTATCTTCTTTCTTTTCATCTTCTTTACTTTCTTTTCCTTCAGGGGCTTTGACTACAACTGAATACCGCTGCAGTTTAAGGCAAATCAAACTAGAGACATATCCCTCCCAAGCAGCACCTACATTTTACACAACATCATGGGCCTGTTAAGCAAATTTATTGGCCGCGAGAGTGAGGCTAACAATTGTGCCAATGAAATCGCTGAAAACTTCACTGTTGCATCGTGCTCGCCCTCAGACTGCGAGTCTTGTTCCGTGTCTGAAAAATACCCAGCGTCTCTTTCAATCGACACCGAAACTCCCCTCTGGGGCACCGGAAAAGCCTTTGACACACATTTAATCTGCGCAACTGGCAAGACCGACTGGGTTCACTCTGTCACTGATGAGGAGGGCACCCTTGCCTATGCACTTGACAGCACTATCGAAAACTGGAAATTAAATGCAGATGCTAAGTACAAGATCTCTAACTCATCACTAGCCCCACCAGAGGAGTACTTTGAGCATGAAGGCTCTGATGAAACTAAGCCCTCGCGCTTGCTCATCCTTCCCAAGTTCGTCTATATCGACAATGTGACACCACAGACCGTCGCTGCCAACATCAAACCTGTGCTGTCCGCTTTTGCCGCGGCTGAAAAGCCCACCAACCAGACTATTCCTGAGCTAAGCAAGTCTCTGCTCTCCAAAATTGAGCTCCCTGCTGATTCGATCGCTAAAGTCATTGCTAGCAACGAGCTTGCTTACGTTTTGCTATGTTCTCACAGAACCAGAGACAAGCGTTGTGCTGTTACAGCAAACATTCTCAAGAAAAAATTTGATTCAGAGCTTCAAGCGCTTGATCTGTATAGAGATCCTTCTGACGACAGAGCAGGCGGAGTTAAAGTCCTCTGCGTTTCACACGTGGGTGGCCATAAGTACGCTGCAAACGTCATTATCCACACCAAGTCTGGCCAGACCATCTGGTTGGCACGTGTGAGACCAGACCACGTGCGTAAAATTATTCAACACTGTGTCTTGAAGGGCGAAGTTTTCCCTGAACTACTCAGAGCTGCCTTCAACTCGAACCCTGTTAGCTGGTAGACTGATAGTGGAACGAGCTGTCGGGACCAGAAAACTAGTCCGATAAAAATAATAAATAAAATAAATAAAAATGAATAGAGATTCAAGGATAAATAAGAAATGCAAAGGTTTTTATATATAAAATCGCAGGATAGAAAAGAAGTGGTGATGAACGAGAAGAAAGGGAACCAGCCTGCACTGAAATAAGGCTGAACAAGTGGTGGTGTCACGTGCAAGATTGCCACTGATAAAAAAAATAACACAAAAGGTAAAAAGTGCAAATGTTGAGTCTAGTTGCACGGCTAAAGCGACTCTAAAAAACTTTGAGTATGGTACCCTTTCTCGGCCTTACCCAACAACCACCCGAACAAGTTCTTAGCACTTCGTGGTTAAAATTTCGTTATCTGCAGCTTTGTTCTACAATTTTGTTCTAGTTCTTTTCTTAGTTGAAGCCAACCATTCCATGATGGCCTAGCTGCTAACAAGTCTTTTTTTTTTGGCTTATTTTTTGTTGTTGTTGTTGTTGGAACCTATATTTTTTAAGCTGTATATGAAAAATGTTTCTCAGTTAGCTAGATCCTTTTTTCTAGATCTGTAACACTCGCTTCACGAGTACCACTTTTGCAAGCTATCTATCAGTAATTTATTTAGTATTTTTTTTTAAATATTGTGTATCTACTTTGAATACTTTTTTTTTCATCGTTGTTATAGATCTTTGTCAACTTCTCAAGTTTTAGACTTTTTTTTTAACGGTCTGGGTCTCGGCAAATGGATCTCATGCAAATATCAAAATTGTTAATTTTTTTTTTTCTTTGAACAAGATTTCTGGAGTTTGTGCAAATGATGAAATAGCAAAAAAATAACAATACTAGGTGCATATTGCCTATAGTAAAGCAAATTCACAATAGAGAAGTTTAGTTTATATACATGAATGGCATCTAACTTTGAACCAGTGATTTGTATATATATATTCTATACTTTGCATGGTTTATAAGCAATGCTTTGGGATATCCTAGTCTAAGCAAAATTCACAGCAATTTGCAATCTTTATTAGTTGTTAGATCTTACCCAAGACTTTGAGCTTTAGATCTGGTTTTTAAAGGTAGGCTTTGAAAAAAAAAAAAAAAAAAAAAAAAAAAAAAAAAAAAAACAATTTTTTTACAAGTCTCAGCAACGAGCCAGTAAAAAATCTGCACCAAATTATTGAATCAAAAAAGCAAAAGCTTTAACCCAAGGTCGTATAGAAGAAAATCATCGTTTGAGTGCAGCAAACTACTGCAATCTCATTTTTAAATACTCGTTTCAGAAACCAAATTAAAACTATTGCTACAAAAGTAAGATTTCTCATCTTTATATATTACCAAGATTGTTCTTGTGAAAAACAAGCTTTCTGAATAGTTAATGATGAGTCTGCGATTTGACCTTGACAATTCGGTTGGATGGTTAATTTTTTTAAGCGTAATTTTTGCCGCAGTTTGGTCTCTTTGCTATTGAACCTGTTATGGAGTTCTGATGGATTAGAAGGGACATCCTCGCACCAACGATGCAATCATGCTTCCCGGCTACTCAAACAAGGATAGTCTCCGTTCCTCAAACTCTATTATGACACAAGAAACTAACGTAATGCCCATTGGTGTGTCTCTGAAAGAATAGAAATGGTCTTGAGACTATAACACAATGAATGTAATGGTAAATAGGATGTAATCATCAAATAAAAAGCTGAGAAGAGGCAAACTGTTGTTGCTTGAAAGGATTTTAGATAATGTACCCCAATAAATCTCAGAAGGAAGAATTGAATAAATGGTTTGGGACAGCGAGGTGGACCTATA
>JAKUCA010000088.1:0-28820 GCA_030567025.1 Geotrichum europaeum
GAGTCTAGTCTTTAGAGATTAGACGTTGTGCCTTTACTCCTGGGTTTTCGAATCTTGCAAAACTTTGATTAGGAAAGAGTTTCTCAGAATAGTCTAGTTTAAATAATGTATATATACAAAAAAAAAAAAAAAAAAAAACGAAAGGGAACAGCGCTAGGCTTGCTGATTCTTCTTTGCTTGCAATTCCTTCCATTTGCGCGCATTTTCCAAAAAAGATGTGAAAGTGCGATCGCTTTCGTCGGTAGGGAAGACATAGTCGAGGTACTCCTGAAAAGACCCGTCGGGCAGCTTTTTTGTCTTAGTGACCGTGTAGGGCTGCTGCTTGGTGACTTTAGCCTGGTCATCAGCCGTGCCGTGAACTTGCTCAAACTGCTTCCAAGCTTCGTTAAGAATAACACGCTAAAAAAAAAAAAAAAATGTTAGCACCATATAGTAATAAACAAGTAGAGTAGGATTGACTTACCTCTTCCTTTTTGCCGTTAGCCTTAAAGTAATCCCACGCGCGCTGAAACACAGCACGGGTTTTAATCTTGGCCTCGTCGGTTACTTCGAGCTCAATCTCTTCGTCCTCTTCATTTTCTGGCACAGGCGCATTTTCATCTGGCACCTGTAATTCAAACATGGCAAATGAGATCCAAACCTTGACGTGACCCGTCTTTTCCACCAGAATTTCGTACAAATTGCGAGCGCGTTCGTATTCCTCCTCTTCAGTCTCAAATTCAATATAGCGCTTCCATACCAGCTCGGGCATCTCCATTTCTGGTTGCGCAATCGCAAGCTCGAAAATGGCGCGCGCACGGTCAACATCGCCGAGCATCTGTTCAAGCTCAGCAAACTCAATCCAGGGCTGGGGAAGCTCGGGGTAATTCTCAATGTACTTTTCGTAAAGCTTGCGACAGCGATCAAATTCCTTGAGTTCGGTCTCAAGTGCAATGTAACCCTTGAACAGTTTGGGTTTACCTGAAAGAGCAATTGCCCGCCCAAGGATCTTGCGCGCTGTTGTTAGTGTACCATGTCGAATTTCAAACTTGGCATAAAGCAACCAGACCTTATCAAAGGAAAATTTTTGGTGCGGAATAAGCTTGATGCATTGCTTGTAGACCTCGCGTGCACGCTCAATGTCTTGTGTCTCGAGTTCTTCGTAAATGGCATAGCGGATCCAGAGAAAAATATAGCGCCGCCAGTATCTTTTTTCGCTGATCTGGGGTACATTTGCAATTGCGCGCTCGTACACATCTCTAATCTCATCGGGGTTTGATGATGCTTCCTCGACTAACGTCAGGTATGAAAACCAGCTATCGTAATCATACGGATTTGCCTTGACCTCATCCTCGTATTTGACCCGCCGTTTCGCCAGAATCACATCCTCAATGCCGTCTTTGTCGCCATATTGCTTCTCAAAGGCTGTGTATGCATTATACAAGTTCATGCTTTTGCTTTTGGAAAGACGCTCCAAACCAAACTTGTAAATGGCACGCGCGCGCTCCCACTCTTGTTCTTGTGACTCCCATTTAGCAAAGGAAACTAAAAGTTTTTCATCAAGCGCAGAGGTATCAGCCCCATTTAGATATTGCTCGTCAATAACGGTGAGCGAGTCAATGGCAATAGTGTAAACTTCCCGGACATTATCGGGGGTGCCAAATTCTTGCTCAAACTTGGCCCATTTGATCCAATTTTCGGGTTCCGGATGTACAGCTGTAAATCGCTGAAAGACCGCTCGGGCATTTTCAATCTCATTATACCTTTTTTCCATGTTGATGTAAGCCGTCCACGCTGCTGCTGGCGGGTTCCAGCGCATCCAGCGCTCAAACACCTCTCGACAGCCATCGATATTTAGTAACGTTTCCTCTACCGCCACGTAATTGAACCAAAGCTTATCCACGCGCGGCAAAATTGTGACAGCACGATCCAACAAATTGCGTGCATGATTGATATTGCGGGTTTTCAACTCGCTTTGAATGTATCGGATCCAAAGTGGGATGTTTTGGGAATCAACGTCAAGGGCACGCTCAAAAATGGATCGCGCCCGCGCAAACTCCTGTTGATCAAGCTCCCATTGCGCGTATCGCATCCATTGTCCGTAATCTTGTCGGTTTCTGCGTAGGGCATCTTCATATTCTCTTCGTTTCCGGCCTTGATATTCATGTAACTATACACAAAATGTTAGCTTTCTTTCGCCCAAAATATTGTAAATAAGAAAAGCACCATGTAAAAAACTCCAGTTTGATACTCACTTCTTCCAGGTCTGTGAACTTTTGGAGTGGCACTTTTAACGGCTCCTCCTTACGTTCAAATGCTTCCAAAAGAATCTGTTCAGCCGAAATCTGCAGCTGGGCCACGGCCTTGTTTTTGATTTTCCGTGTACTCGCGTCCGCCATTGTTTTTTTTTTTTTCGTTTCCGTCTAGTTTATATAGTTATTTGCTGGCTCTATCGTAAGCGATCTTTTTTTTTTTTTATCACCAACTGTTCTTATGCTCTCTTCTTTTGTTGGTATTCTCTCGTGGGGTTTTAACTGTCTGGGATTGCAAAGCTGGGAGGTTTCCCAAAATTATTTTTTGGCCCAAAACCGATTACCCGGGGCCGTATACCCCAATCCTGGCCCAAAACAAAAAAAAAAAAATGTGTGCATTTTCTGGGTCTACCTAGGCGGAACTTTGTGACCGATAAACGAACGACGAGGGCGGCTCCGATCGGATAAAAAACCACGACTGTCCATAATAAAAAAAATATTCCAGAATACTATTGATACCCCTTATATATTTATTCATTTATTTATTCATTTATTTATATATATATTTCTTAACCAATGATCCCAACACCTACAACTCGCAGCCTTGACATCACCAAGGTCTACGAGCCCTACGAAGACAGTTTCCTATTCCTTGATTTACTTGAACAAGAAAAGGAATATTTGACAGCCCGCTATCCCTCCTCGTCATCATCTGGGTCTCCTGTGGTGCTTGAGATTGGCACGGGGTCCGGGATCATCGCCACGTTTATAAACGCACATATTCTACCCCAATCAATCACCCTCGCAACGGATATTAATGTCCATGCCTGTCGCGCTTTCCGGGCCACCGTCGAGGAAAATTCAGCAGCATGCCACGCGGGCCGCGGGATGGATGTGGTAAGAGCCAGTCTTGCTAGTGCTATTCGGCCGCATGCTGTTGATTTTTTGGTGTTTAATCCGCCCTACGTGCCCGAGGAAGTGGTACCAAGGATGCCGGCGGTCGACGATGATGCTGATGATGGTTGGCTCGATTTGGCTTTGGTGGGCGGTAAAGATGGTATGGAGGTGACGTGGTTGCTGCTTGATGCGCTTGACTATGTGTTGAGTCCCGAGAGAGGTTGTGCTATGATCCTTTTTTGTAAACGCAATAATCCCGAGCAAGTAGCCAAGATTATGGAGGCGCGTGGCTGGAAGGCAGCGTTGGTTGGCGAGCGCAAGGCTGGCTGGGAAGTGTTGAGTATATGGCGGTTTTCTAGAAACTAAATTATTATAGATATATATATATAAATGATTATCATTAGTAGTATACATTTATTTTGCCCAGTATTTTATTTATTTATTTTCAAATAGATCCAACATGACATCATCCTCACAGGCTTTGATATCAGGAGGCGCGAGGGAATAGATCCCTTCGTAGGAATAGATGGTGATGTGATCAAAAAATGGCTTGAGCTGGCTAAGGGTTGAAATTTTGCCCTTATTTATCAGGAAGGGCCGTCTTAACTTTGTCTTGGTATTATAATCAAATGACTGAGAGGAAGGGTTAGTAAATTGAGAGAAAAAAAAGAAAAGAAAAAAAAATGAACTTACTTCTTCTTCATTTGATGACAATGTCAAAAGACCAGAACTGGCAATCTTGTCAATGATTCCGGCAGGAGGAACATCAGAGTTCTTAAAAATGGCATCCATATTGTCACAAACAAAAAGCCACTCATGCCTAAAAAAAAAAAAAAAAGGTTAGTATCAAGAACGGAATTAAAACAAAAAAAGACAAATCAAAACTTACATCTTGAAATCATCAAGATTAAGAACAAGTAAGGTATCCAGAAGCTTGCAGGCCGAGACCAAAACCTTCAAGTGGTCCTTTTTAATGGTATTGACATCTTCGATAGCAAGAATACTATTAAAAGTCTTTTCAAGCTCGGTATAGACAAAAGTCCAGATTGACACCAAATGGGTTGGATCCAACTTTAACACAATGGCCCTTAAGCAAGTGTAAACTTCCGCCTTGACTGCAGGCTCGGCGATCATAATCTCCTCAAGTTTGCTAATGACAGTCCTCATGTTTAACAAATACCCATCACTGTTGCCGCTAAGATAGATGTACGAGAGTCTGTCAACATTGCGCTTGCGGTTCGTTGATTCCTGGTCAGTCCAGCCAAAAAGTACATTAGAATTGGAGCCATGCGTGAGTAAACGGGCAATATAATCCTGAAACCGTTCCTTATCCGCCTGGGCCCATTTAGATACCAAACCTTTCCATAATTCAGCTTGTGCCACAGGCATGGTCAGGAACCGCTGATCAAGGATCAGGTCACCCACCGTAGGTTTCCACGCTTTCTGACTCTGGGGCTCTTTGACTACAGCTTGTAGCAAAGATGTCAGCTGCGGGGTGAAAGAACTGGGAAAGTTTTTGGACTTGGCAGCAGTTGAAATTAAAGTGGTAATAATACTGGTAAGGGCTGTTAGTACCTTGTCATTGTCCTTAAGAATTGCTCTCAACGATGGAATGATTTCCTCCAAAGCTTGGGCAAGACTCTCTTGGACAATCTTGCCAAAAGCAAGGGTGGGACCAGCGTTTGGAATAGAGCTACTAGCATCATCCACCTTGTCTGCCAGTGAATCAGTCGAAATAAAGCCGGAATCGCCGCTTGCAATCTTTTCAGACAAAGAAGTAGAGGGCACATCGACTACAGAGCTAATGATGGACCGAGATGAGAGTGACAGATTAAAGAGCCTCAAAAACAAATCAGCCAAGTCTCGACGCACACGTCTCTGTTCGCCAAAGTTAACGGTCTCAACCTTGTTAGCCATCACCGCTACAAATCGGAAAACATCAGGAAGAATGTGCCTATAAATTGTATGGCTGTTTTGAACCTCACGCAAAAAGCCAATACATTCATTCCAAATCTCCCCAATAGCATCGTTTTCAAGTGACTTGAGATACTCAACCAAAAATTTCATCAAGTCCACTTCGGAAAGATTGGCAGTCAAAGTGGACCGGTCTTTTTGGTCAATACTAGATGGGTTCACTCTGCTAACAATACTGTTAATCAGATAAGGGATGGTTGACTTGGGCTTGGAGCCATCGAGTCCGTGCAAAATCTTGAAAATATGCGGAGAAGAATTACCAATTTCGATAAAAGTCTCAAGCGTTTCCAAAGTCTCCATTGTGTACAAGCTTTCCATAATCTTGCGAGTCCAAAACTTTAAGCGCGAAGAATGATAAGGCCGGGAATCAACCGATTTGACCTGCTTGTTATTTTCTTCTACCCACGTCCAAATGTCGTAACATACATGTATGACATCCTGGAAACATAAAAGCACCGTAAGTCGATTATTGACTGTGTTGGAACGGGCCATGGGTGACTCAACCGTAAAAACTCCCGACATGACGACGCCAAAAAAGCCCGGCTCGGCTGTTGTTTTATTAGTGCTGGATTTATTTTCTTCCAAGGAAATGTGCTTGTGGGCAGAACTCAAGAGCTTTTCAATAGCTTTAATGTAAGAAAAAAGGACTGAGAGTGAAATACTTTCATTGCCACCATCATAGGATAGCTTGATGAGATCAAACGACTTGAGAACTTGTGAACAAAGACATTCGACCAAGGGCAACAAAACTTGAATAATAAAGTCACCAAATAACGGGATACACTCAGTAAGTAATGAGGTCCACGACTCAACAATGTAGAGGTTTGTATGAGAGGATAGACCATCAATTAGACATTCAACCAAGTCTTTACTCAGGCCTTCTAGCTTGACAGTCAAGGGATCCTTTACCTCGGTTTCATTATCAGAGTTGGTGTTGGTCTTTCCAGCTTGGAGCTTAGCTGGTACCTTTGAATTTAGTTGCTGTAAAAGTTTGGATAAAAGCTCAATGATTCTAATCTGAGAGAGACTATTTGAATCCAACTCTCTATCGTTAAATTGCTTAAGCAGCTTGACCAATGAACCAAGGATTTCTAAAATGTCATCAATATCTGAACTCATCAACACCTGTAGCAAATCCAAGGACGTGGCCAGGGCTAATGCATAGCTACCAAAAATTTCAAACCGGGGGATTTTGTAAGAAAATAGTCTCAAAATGGTATGCTTGATAATAATTGAATAAGTGTTGTCCTTGTTCTGAAAGCTTTCTTGCTGATAGATTAGGCCAGTGGCATTTTTCATGGGTACAAATTCATGAGTAAACACCTTCTTTAAGTGAGGATGCGCTTTGAGAACGCTCAGCAAGATTTTGGAGTGATAGGTAAAAATCTCCAAATCATCATCAGAGGTGAATTCAAGAGAAGTCCTATGAATAAACTTGGTGCTAAGCAAGGGTGATGTAATCAAGTTAAGGAGTCGGTTGACAGAACCACCAGCTACAACTAGCTCTATCCAATGTTTAGCAACAACGTATTCTAAGGAAGAGTTGTTCACCAGGGACTCAATGAGCAAAAAAATGCATCTGTTTAGCATTATTTCTGCATTTGATCGATCACTTGAATGGTTCCATAGAGCTGCCAAAGCCCGACCACGTTGTTCGGGAACAAATGATTTATCAACAAATAGGGACGCCAGCACAGATTCAATACGTCGATCTTGTAGCTTCTCCTGCAGCTGCCACAGCGATTTGACAACCTCAACCTCATGAATGCCAGATACGGACGTCAATGATGTCCAGAACATCTTGACAATTATGTTGATAAAACTATCAACTTCACGAGGGGTTAAACCATGGAAAATTGAGATAAAGAGGGTATTGATATCAGACACAAATGGATACGACAGAGAAGTGTCGTTGGTAAGCGACTCTAAAGCAGAAACAAGGGAATCGTCGCGCCATGCCGACTGTTGGGGAATCTTGCTTAGAATTTCAGCCAAGAAAAGACAAAAATGGCCTCCTAATTTTTCGTTTCTTGTTTTAATAAAGTTGACCGTATGCAGCGCCATGTGTGATTGCAGGATAAAAGAGATCGAAGCAGGCGAGAAGGGAAACGAGTCAGATTCATCTTCGGGTGAACGGTTATAATATTGTTTGATCTGATCCAGGACAGTTAGCTCAGACTGGACCTGCTCGGCGGTAACGTCTGAATGCTCAATGGGAAGGTATGCACGCTCAGGGATGAGATCAATCAGTTCTTTAAGCAGATGGAGCTTGGTGGTGGTAAAGTTTTCCGAATTTGGCGTCGAGGAGAGAAGTAGCGAGATAAGCATCAGCGGCAGGTGCTGAACAAGCATTTCTTCTTCTTGAACGTTAAATGTCTCAATTACAAAGAGAAATAGCGAGAGAGACTCCTCTGTTGACTCTAAGATGAGGCCCAAGCAGTCAGACCAAATGTTAACCGCTTCGACAACATCAAAAAAAGCAGTTGCGCTGCGGAGGATTTCGGGGTAATGACTTGAGCTCTCGGCATTCTTAACGCTCTTTATAATGGGGAGGAGAACGTGGGGAACCACGGCGCTGCCAATCTCCCATCGGTCCATAATGCTATGGCAGAGCTTATAAGGCTTGGTGCAGTCTGGACCGTTGTCCGAAGCCGAATTTATAAGATCCAATAGGCCTGACACCAATTGGTCAGCGCCATACGTGTTGAAATACTCTGCCCGCGTGAGTGCAGAAGTCGAATTTTCGTCAGATGGCTCGGGGCCCAGCAGCCAATTCCACAGACGCCGGTTAAGAGAGACATCCCTTCGCAGCACTGTTGAACATGCACTGACTAGCAGCAGTTTTAAGTCTTCTTGGGTAGTAATGATTTGTAAAGCTGGACTTTGTAACTCTAAGTTCTTTACCAGCAATTCTAAAAACCCACGTTGTACAAGGATCTGGTCATCCTCGAGGCCTTTGCAAAACGCTCTTATCAGAAGCCCAGTCTCGGGAATAATAGTGGTTTGAGCCTCGTATGAAAGCGCTTGGAATGCCGAGGTTTTATCTGTTGGTGGATCAGCATTACTGGAGAGAATTAAGTTAAACTTGGGCAGGTTTCTATTCATCCAGACAAGCGCGCCGAGCCGCTTGTCAGAGGAGGAAACAACTACCAGAAAAAAACACTGCCAAAAGTGACTGTCATCATTGACCTTATTTTTAATGTTAGTTATGAGTTTAAAGACGGCGTCAAAGGACTCGTTGGATTCGTCATCAATGCCGGGCAAAAGCGAGTATATTAGAGAAAAAAGAATGTTTCTAAGAGAATTGAGAGTAAGAATATGATTTGTAAAAAGGTCGACTAGGAGTGGTTTGACATTGATGCTAGCATAAGACATGAGCGGCAAAAGGCCTGGTATCCAGATATTTGCCAGGTCCGGATTATCGATTTCGCCGGACTCATTATCGGGTTTAGACTTGAGTATGGTAAAGACAGAATTGTAAACATCAATTGTCTTTTGATGAACGCCAGAAGGCAGATCAGGGTGCAAGCACTGAGCCAGCTTGTTGGAAATTTGAAATGAGTTAGGGATAGTACTGTAGGAGTAGGATTTAAGGGCCTTGTGTAGCTTGCCCAGAAAGGAGATGTAGTCAGCCCATTCCTCGACAGAGTCCCAAGAAACCAATGCCTTTTCAATGTTAGAAGCATAACGCTTAAACTTTGGGTCATGATCTGAACAATTGTTAGGTTAGAAAAGATGCAGATATAATGGGATTGAGTGCATACGTACTGTCCTCGGACTTTGAGATGAATGGCAAGGGAGACATTGATCTGAGGATAGAGGGGGCAGACAGATTTGCCATTGAGACGTAGATAGTTAAAAAGACTGCGTAATGGGTAGACTAAAAAGAAAAAGCTATGGGGTACTGTTCTTTCCTTTTTTTTTTTTTTTTTCTGCTTGTGAAAAGCCCTTTTGACGATGCTGTTTGGCAATTCTATTTGGCGATGCTGAAGGCATGATATTAATTTTGTCAGCGGGTTGCTGAGCTGGTCTCAAAGTGAGGGTTAGGTTAAGTACAAAAAAAGTAAATTGTGTGGGCTAGGGTATATTCCATTTTAATCGACATTGAGGCTGCCACTCTGCCCTGTATTTTGACATAATAATAATAATATTAATAATAATTAAAAAGAATAATAGTGTTAACTGGGGGCCTACAAAATGGGCAGGGGTTGGTAATAATCCTTTTTACATGTAAAGGTTGCGAGGTTACATTATGTTTATATAAACAATATGTACTATATATGTGTATATATTTATTCTATGCAGCAAGTTAAGTGCAAATTAAGGTTTGGCAGAAAAACCTAAAACTGTAGTTGATATACGCACATGCAAATAAATGAATTAAATAAAAAAAAATAAAAAATTACAATGGGCAGTTGCTTGAATTTGGTATATTCATAATCAAGATGACAATACTGATGGTGATAGTGTTGATTTATCAAGAGTGAAAAAAAAATGGATAAAGAAAGAAAGAGATAGATATAGAATATGAGATAACAGTTATGAATATCATTTGCTATTATCATAATCCTTATACATGACTACGCACACTTTAAATTCTTGTCAGATCCCTCACCTACCGCATCGGCAACACCTGTCATTCATACCCCAAATAATTAAAAAAAAAAAAACTATAAAAAGATACCAAATTCCACACGAAATTTGTATTCCTTTTCCTTCAAATATTTGTTAATTCGTTATATTATTTTTCCGTAATTTTTTCAATCGGTCTGCCTGTCCATTGTTTTTTTTTTTTCCTCGAGCAGATCCCCCCATCTCAAACAAACTATTCCTCCGCCATCTCATCTCGTATCATGTCTGTTTCTTTCATCGAACCGGATTTACAAAAGCTAAGACTAGAACAAAGGGCACTGCAAAAAACCGACTCAGCCATTCTCGATGACGACGAGATTATCACTAATAATGACACAATTCCAAAGTCTGAGACCCCAGCAATTATAGTGGTTGACCATGCCGACTTGAAAAAGGTCAACAATAATAAAGTCTCGCTTTCGCCCAACTATACTACCCTTAGTAACACCCACTCTAATGCTCTCACGTTTCGACGCCTCTCAACCAGTTCTTTTGACACGACCAAGACTGCATCCAGCTCATTAAATGAGTCTCAGCACGATAACCCCTATAAAAAACGAATTTCGTTTGACACCAGCACTGATGATTTTTCCTCCTACTCCATTTGCTGCAAACACGTGCAGCACGAGACAAACTACTGGTCCCGCACTTTTTTACTCTCCCTTAATAAAAGTTACAAAAAATCACTGCGGTGGCTGCTTGATAATGTGCTTGAAGATGGTGATGACCTGATTTGCCTCAAGTATGAGCACGAACGTGACAAGGCCGAAGAGTTGCTGCGCGAGATTGTTGATATAATCAAAACGTCAAAGTTAAAAATTAAGATTATCATTGAAATTGCGCTTTCCGGATCTATCAAGTCAATCGTCAAGCGTACCATGATGTTGTACCAGCCAGCACTCGTCGTAGTGTCCACCACTACCAAGACCTACTCAAATGTCATGCGCTACATGACACGCCGCAAAACGCTTTCCAATTATTTGCTCAATCACTCACCAGTGCCAGTTATCGTGGTTATCGCTGACCATTTGAAAAAAGAGGAACAAGAGGAACCAGAAATTGGACCCACCACAACTATCAGCACTGCCTCAACGCTGACAGGTGAGGATTATCTTAATCACCTCATTAACCGCGAGATTGTTGATTCAAAAGAAGCCGACTCTCAGCAATCTACTACTGGCTATAAAAGTTTATTTCAAACACTAACATCATCAGATAATGCCGTTTCGCAGCTGTCGCCGTCATCAACCACTCAACAATCAGGACCAGAAAGTAATTTTAGTCCCACCAACTCGAGTAGTAGCCCTCCAACCCCTAGCATTACTACTACTACTACTAATACCTCAAGTCCAGCAAAGAAAAAATCAATTAAATCTTGGTCCAAATTTATTCCCAAGGGATTTCGACGATTTTCATCGTAATAATAAAACAATTTTTTTTTTTGCAAAAATGTTATGCAAGCAACCTTTTTATTTAAACAAAAAAAAAAAACCTCTGGCGGGTATTGACTATTCCTACCGCCTCGAGCTGGTTCTTGCCTGCATATAAAACTGGCAATCGATTATGTAGTGAAAGAAAAATATATATATATTCCTTGGCATTATTAATATTATATATATAATGGTTTTTACATACATTTGTTTCAACTTTATTAAACCCCAACCCATTCCCAAACTCGCATGATCTCACCTTCGACATTATTCTGTTTGGCCCGTACTAGCGGATTACTTTCAACTACACGCTCAACCGCCGATCTTACTCGGTTGTATTTTGCTGTGTGAGGTGGTTGCTCTGCTACCAACAAGTGCGAAAGCAGATACGGAACCGGCACAAATTTGACCGTGAGCCCGTTCGTATCGGTTTCAGCAAGCCGTTTCTGCTCCTTGAGCCTGGCAAACACGGCACTGGTGCACTCGGACACGCGACGACGTTCCGTTTCACGTGCACGCAAATAGTTACGTAGCATGATGATGGCAATGACTAGCAGCCCCGCCAGCGTCAGCTTGTACTTGTGCTGGTCAAGTCGTCGCAAAATAGAAAGCTTGATAGCGCATCCCAAGGGGATATTAGTCAAAGACTTGGATTTGTAAAATTTGGTAACTTGTTCAATTGGCGATGTTACTGTGGGGGGTGCAACATTGGTCGAGATCTGGCGGACCTATCAGAAAAGTTAGTTTGGGAACATGTGTCATAACAAAAAAAAAAAAAGATATTCATAGTGTTGTGGCACTTACTGTTATATCGTCGTGGTTCTCAATGTCTGCAACGGCGCTGGCCCACAAGTCATGGAATTCATCTTCATCGAGGCTCGCTGACGTCAATTTGTAGATGGTATCGTGTAGTTCGCACGCATCAAGGCCATTTTCGCCCTTGTATTTGCCGCATTGAAAATCAACGTTGCGTTGAGCAAGAATCTCGAGTGCCTTGTTAGCAATAGCTTTAACGCGTCGCTGCTTTTGCGTGTCGGGCTCGCAGGTTGGCCGGATCGGCAAGAAATGGCTTAGTAGGCTTTGTCTCTTGACAAAGCCAGGATCACACACTGCCTTGAACCCCCTATAACATTTTGCATGAGCTGGACAATTTTGGCAATCAGGGCGAATGTAATCTAAAACTTGGCTACCCCGGTCTCGGATGTACTCAGGGTCAAAATAGTCACTGAATTTTGTCGGAGTGAAACGGCTATAATGCGGCTTCCAGTTGACAAAGCCGACATCGCAGTAGCCAGCGTTGATCCTTTCAATGATCCACCATCTAGCTAAAGCAGTGCCAAGAATAAAGAATACTAAAATACAAATGGTCTGGAATAATGGAGACTTGCCCAGCATGGTTTCCGACTGGTCAACATCGTCCTCTTCATCACCAGAGCTGCTAAGCTCACTCGAATCCTCCTTATTGTCACTAAGATCGACTTCATCATCGTCCGAAGGTATCATCTCAATATCCTCTTCTTCGCTTAGATCTTTCTTCTCCTTGTCTGCGGTGTCAAGCTTTTTCTCAAATTTGATCGGCGTCGAATTGATCAATTGTTTTGAAAACTCCTTTGACACGTTCAGCTGATTAAAATCGGGCATGAAACTCAATTTTCGGCCGGCTCCCGGCGGATGGAACAGGCCCGGCTGTTTCTTACCGACGGAATATGTTGCGTCAACAAATCCACCAGAGCGCGCCGACCCCTTGGCAGGGTCCGTGTGTGGCGGCTGTTTGAGCTCTGAGCTGCGCTTCGGGGTTTTACTCTCGGTTGCGGTGCGAAACGTTGTATCATGTTCCTTGTAATTCTTACTGTCGCTGTTTGTTGCATTGGTTTGCGTGTGCGAGGCTTTGGTGGGAGTTGCGAACGATTCTTGCTTAATGCTCTCTTCAAGCTCACGTTTTTTCCGGACTGAATGCGGTTCGTCGTCGTGCTGTCGCTTGCGCTTTTCCTTCTTAATGCCCGGTTTAGGGTCGGGGCTAGCAGACTGAAAAAAATTGACGTTGCTGAAAGGGCTCTTGTCAATGCGCTCTCTTCGTTCAGCCTCACCACTAGCAGGTTTCGCGTCAGAGTCTAATTTCTTTTCAGCAGAAGCGGATAGATGGTCGAGATTAAGCTCTTTACGTGCAGATTTTGAAAACGAGCTGCTACGTCTTCGATTTTGTCGCGGCGTGATGGTCTTGACAGGGGTTAGTTTTTCCTCCGAGACTGGTGTTGTGTTGTCCTCTATATTTCCGGGATCAACAAATGGCTTTGCAAGGCTTCGGTGGCGGCGTCGATTGGGGCTGATTTTGGCAGGCTTAGAATCGTCATCAAAAATAGCGCTCTCTGATAGCTGTTCTTGACGCGGTTTTCTTGCCGGCGGCGACTCATCGTTTAATCTACTTCTGCGTTTGGTACTCGATGTAAGGCTGGCGTTCTGAATAGGGTTGCTACTACGCGTCGCAGAGGGCGATAGATTCTTTGCCACTTCGCGCAAGAGCTTTGCTCTCTGTGGCACAATTCCCTTTTGGAAGGCCTCCACCAGGTCTCCCTTTTTCGCGCCTGTCACAAAATCAATCTCGTGAAAAATTAGAATTTTCCGGAGCTCCGCAATACGCAGTGTCTTGGGATTAAAAGCTGGGGTGATGTTAGTAATAACAAACAATTGAAACGTCCGCAACGCGTAGAATCAGAACTTACCAGGCTCCAAATAATCGTAATTGTCCATGATAGGTATGTCGAAGTGGCAATTGCCAGTGTGGGTAAGGCAAAAAGAAAGAAAGAACGGAGTAGAGCTGGAAACGTAAATAATAATAAATACGCGACCGCCTGAACCCAAAACAGAACATTTGTGCAACAACTTTCTGGGTATCCTGCTTTACCCTGCTTTTACGTAATCAGAAAAAAATAAGCAGCGGTGGCTTAGTAACATCTGTCACATGGCTGCAGTTAAAACCTTATCTTCAAATTTAAAACAATAAGACTTAAAACTTGTATCTAGCTATAAATGTTTAGTTTCAAGTCAGATAGTTTACTTCTATGAGTTTATATCTGATTGACTTTGATAAAATGCATTATAACGTATATATGTTTTTTTTTTACTAAGCACTTTAGAATGCTCATTACCACGAGCTTTCTAATATTTTAATCTCGATTTTGTGATCAGGGCTAGACGAGATTAAGTATGGAATACAATTATCATGTATAAGGCTTGAAATAAAGAAATTTTACATTAAACAATCAATAAAATAGGTTTTTATCAGTTGAAAACTAAATTCATATTTTGACAAGATTACTTTTTTTGTTGTGTTTCTTGATCAAGTCTATTTCCTAGTTTTTTTTTTTTTTAATTAATAGAAGACATTTGACTTCAAGCTTTTAAAATATTTTTATGTTTCATGTCTTATCGCTTATTTTACAGTTTACATTTAACCTATTTGGAATATTCTGAGGCCGCGCCGTTTGCCCCAAATAGCCGTGCCTTTGGGTCCTCCGACGGATCTGCCTTCATCCCAAAAATATAAATAAATGAATAAAAAACAAGAACAACTAAGAATCAAACGATTTTATAGTCTTATTTTAAGCCAGGTACCAAGATCGTTGAACCCATTACGCAATGCTGTAATAATAGCGGTTTTACTTATTTTAAATGTAGGCAAAAGCCTGGGTCAGTATCGAATACGCAAAATGTTGATAAATAGTTTTTCCGGTTTTGCCTGGTGAAAGCAAGTACCCCTCCATGAGTATCTTATCAAATTTTTCATATAAAATATTGATTTCTGCCGTTTGTCGCTACTCCTCCTTCTGTCACATCCTCCTTGTCATCTCAAAATAAGAGAAACCAATATTTTGCTCGTTAACGATGACCATAAACAACCCAGACACCTCTGTTTCTGAGGCTCAGCATGTGGTCACCGACCTGAGCTCATTGCACATTTCCAAGCCTAATAATAAGAACCCCGCAGCCACCCCTGCACCATTAGCATCTAGTGGGAACATTTCAGCTATCGTCCCTGATCCCCATCTTTCTTCGCTCGGTCAGCAGGACTACCACAAGTACGATGATTCAGACGACGAGGGGTATGACGACTATGCCGAGCATGATGACGAGTTCAACGACACCCAAAGTCGCCGGTCTCGCGGGGCCTCTACCCATTTCTCATACGCCGAAGATGTTTCAATCCATCTGCTTGACGCTAAAGTCAAGGCGCTCAACACACCCGCCGCAATGGTTGGTGCTACCGTGTCCTCAGCCGTCTCCGGTGGTGCCGCTTCTGGTGGATTCATTGGAAGAAAGCCATCGCGCAAGGGCTCATTTGTTCGTGCTGAGATGATTCGACCTCCTCCTCCCCCTCACCTCTACGATGAGACTAACTTTTCCGAGGGCGAGTCTGCCAAAAACCAAGCAAACGTCAAAACTCAGGGTGGTAACTCCCAAACAGCTCACAACAAGATCTCTGCGGATGCATTTGATAAGCAGAACGTTGATGGCACTTATTCTCACATTGGTGAGTATGAAGACCCTGCAATTGTCCAAGAATTGGGCTTTATGTACAGAAAAGTCCAAAAATGTATTGATCTTCGCAGAAAGTACCAGCGACTTTCATTCCAGAATGAAGGCGACAATCCCAAAGATGACTTGACCTGGAAGATTTATCCCGAGCCACCCAAGCCCGTTTGGAACCCGGAGACTAAGGACTTTGATCACGCCAAGTCCAAAAAGACTGAAAAGGCCGAGTTTGTTTTTGAAGAGTGCGAGATTCCTGGCAAGAGCGAGATGGTGTTTGAGGCTGATAGTAACTGTGTTTACCAGGTCTACGAAAATGAGAATGCAATGGCGCATGATATCCCTATTGTCCACGTGCCGACCCTGAGAGAGTACTACATGGATCTTGACGATATCATTTCAATCTCAGCTGAAGGCCCTGCCAAGTCCTTTGCATTTAGACGGCTGCAGTATCTTGAGGCCAAGTGGAACCTCTACTCGCTGCTCAACGAATACCAGGAGATTTCTGATACCAAGCGCGTGCCTCACCGTGATTTCTACAACGTTAGAAAGGTGGATACTCACGTTCACCATAGCGCTTGCATGAACCAAAAGCATTTGCTCCGTTTCATCAAGTACAAGATGAAGACTTCACCCGACGATGTTGTCATATTCAGAGATAACAAACTGCTGACACTTAGCGAGGTGTTTGAGTCACTTAAACTCAGTGCCTACGATTTGAGTATCGATACTCTCGACATGCATGCCCACAAGGATACCTTTCACAGATTTGACAAGTTCAACTTGAAGTATAACCCTATTGGTGAGTCTCGTTTAAGAGAGATTTTCTTGAAGACTGACAATTACATCAACGGCCGCTACCTTGCTGATATCACCAAGGAGGTCATGGAAGATCTGGAGCAGAGCAAGTACCAGATGGCTGAGTATCGCATCTCTATCTACGGCCGCTCTGAGGACGAATGGGACAAACTGGCCGGCTGGGTCATTGACAACAAGCTTTTTTCCAACAATGTTAGATGGCTAATCCAGGTTCCCCGTCTTTACAACATTTATCATTCCGGTAAGATTGTTAAAAACTTTGCTGAAGTGGTGCGCAACATTTTTAAGCCCTTGTTTGAGGTCACTCAGGATCCCTCGTCTCACCCCAAGCTGCATGTCTTTTTGCAAAGAGTTGTTGGTTTTGATTCAGTTGACGACGAGTCCAAGGTCGACCGCAGAATCCACAAAAAGTTTCCTGTGCCCAAGTTTTGGGACTCTCCTCAGAACCCACCTTACTCGTACTACTTGTACTACCTCTACTCTAACATGACGTCGCTGAACAGTTGGCGTAAGCACCGGGGCTTTAGTACTTTTGTTTTGCGTCCCCACGCAGGTGAGGCTGGTGATCCCGAGCATTTAGTTGCCGCATTCCTAACGTCTCAAGCCATTAATCACGGTATCCTGCTTAGAAAGGTGCCCTTTATTCAGTACCTTTACTACCTTGAGCAGATTGGTATTGCCATGTCGCCACTTAGTAACAATGCTCTTTTTCTCGCTTATGACAAGAATCCCTTTTACAGTTACTTTAAACGTGGATTAAACGTTTCGCTTTCGTCGGATGATCCCCTACAGTTTGCGTACACACGTGAGCCTTTGATTGAGGAGTATTCTGTGGCTGCGCAGATTTACAAGCTTTCTAATGTCGACATGTGCGAATTGGCACGCAACTCGGTGCTCCAGTCGGGCTTTGAAGCCAGTGTTAAACGTCACTGGCTCGGCGAGTTTTTCCATCTTAGAGGCCCCGAGGGTAATGATATGGAGAAGACCAACGTGCCCGATGTGCGCTTGTCATTTAGAGAAGAGACCTACCAGCACGAGCTTGGGTTGATGGATCGTTACACTAATATTTAATAGTGGGATGCAAGGTAGTGGGTTAATACCTAATTGTGAATTATTGGTAAGACTTGAAACCTGGTATGGTCCGACAGAAATGTGCGTTATTTCTTTGTTGGTCTGGCAAACAAAGCTATCATTGGGCTCTTATTACATAGATGCAAATTTTTAAGTGTTCAAAGATTTAGAAGTTACGTATACCAAATAACCTAGTAAACAGAAGGGAAGAAGAAGAAGAAGAAATAAAAAAAAAGACCTTTATTCCCAACATATATTTTAACAAGACTGATAGATTTCGTACTCAAAGCACAGCAATTTTTTTTTTTTGGGGGGAGGGGTTTTTGCACATTTAATGACCTTGTACATTCATAGACTACAAGAAAACTCTGGGATGTAAGCTGGTGCTTTCATTATAGTAATTATATGTTTGCATTGTGAATTTTTTATAAATTGATCAAAATCATGGTAATTTAGCCCTTTTTTGTTGTTGTTGTTGTTGTTGTTGTTAGAATTAAGTCGGATTTAAGAGTGTCGATGTTTATGCTCTCCAAGATAGTATGCATGAGCTCCTCCTTGAAAACTTTGCCAGTTTTGTTTTATTAATACTTTTTTTTATAGAAAAAGAGCTTGAGATTTTAATTTTGATGTGATATGCCTTTTCTTCCGTTTTTAAGGAGACCCCCCTGGTAATAAATTTTGAGTATGAGCTGACCACAACTTTAGACAAAAAAAAAATTCACCATTTACCAGCAATGGTTATGCTGGTTCGAATCATTGCACCAAGAAAACAAGCACTTATTACAAAGAATTAACCATTATTTTTATTGTTTTTTTTTATTTCAAACGATTCATAGAAAAAAAAAAAGTAGATGAATATAAAGAATTTTGTTATGAAAGAAGAAGGATCAGATCTTGGTTCTTTATGAGCAGGAATTAATATAATAAAGGCAGATTAACTTCATGCCACTTGCTTAAAAAAGTCTCCAGCTAATCGTGTTTTAGTTTGATCAAATCTTCCAATGTTTGAAATCATTTAACATAAATAGAAAAGAAATCTTTTTTTTTCTCAAGATTTCAATTTAATATCCAAAGCGTTGAAAACAAAAAACAACTCAATCCAAAAACACAATTGTTCACAACTAACTTGTGATACTCAAGTATTTATAGTTATTTATACTATCAAAATTTTCGATCTTTTTCAAGTTTGAAATATCTAATTATCACTTTTTTTTTCTTACTTTATCACCAGGAACGACTTTTTATTGTACTTGTTTTTTTTTTTCTCTGAACTTATTTTTGAATCACTTTTATTGTTTTTGTTTCTACAGACAATTCCAAAAACCAAGTCTACCCTCTTTTTATTTTTTTTTTTTTTTTTTTACAAAATGTTATCCGACGCTGCAAATTTTACAAAATCCAGCAAGAAAACCAAATCAGCCGAGGTAGGCAAACCTCCCGAATATTTGAAAACGTCTAGTGAGCCGGTTATCGAGTCGGCCACACAAACTGAAGAAGAATCGGCCGTGGTTTTTGCTCCGACCCGACTTGCGCCGCGGATTTTGAAACGATATGGCTCACAAGTGGAATTGATTGATCGGTTTGCAGATATTTTACAAGAACAAGAAAAAATGGCCTATCAAGTTGGCCATGAATTTAATATTCTGGTGTCTGGTGGCGCCGGTGGTGATAAATCGGTAGCCATGAAGCTACTGGCTGCCACGCTGCTGCGTTATCACCACCATCGCCGCCGTGCATTGGCCGCCGAGCCCGCGTATTTTAAAAACCTTTGTGACTGGAATATCTTTTTTGCTGATGAACGTTGTGTTGCTCAATTTGACAATGAGTCGTTTTTTGAAATGTTTTATGAATGGGCCTATGAAACGGTTATCCAGTACCCTAAACACCCCGAGGTGCATGATGTCTATCATTACCCAAAACCCGCGGGCCCCATCAAGATTGATTTGGCCCCCGAGTACCTCAAGGAGAGTAAACCGGCCAAGTATGATGAGAGTGTTTTGGATATGCTTAAGCGCTACGAGACAACAATTGACGAGATTGTACCCAAGGGTTTGCATCCCGTGACTGGCAAGCCGCTGCCGCGGTTTGACCTGGTACTATTGGATCTTGACGCTAATGGTAGTGTGGGCGGACTAACTTCTACCAATCTTGAAGCCGAGTCAAACGGCTACCTCCAGCTCGTGGCTGACATGTCTCCCCCGTATCTTACCACGGCGCTGCCGCTATTGGAAACGGCAAGCAATGTCTTTGTCTTTGTGGACCCCGTTGCTGCCGCAACAAACCCCGGAGTTGCAGCAACTAGGGTTGAGCAACAGGAACAGGAAATGGTCGAGACTTTTGAACGCATTTTGAAGCCGGCCACGCCAGCGGATTTGGAATTGCCCGCGGCACGGCTTTATCGAGGCAGACGGGGCAATGTGGAGTTTTTTGTTCATTTGGGAATTAACAAGCAGTTGTGACTGAAAAAAAAAAAAAAATAACTATTGATTGATTAATTTAAAAAAAAAAAAAAAAAAGAAAGAATTTAAGTAGTTTGAGTGTTAATCAAAAATGAAAATTATTGTTGCCCAAGTTTAAATTGCTAGCACATCTGCGATTTTCAATATGAATCGCATGTACCTAAGGCTTTTTTTTTTTTTTCACGGCTGAATGCAACTGTCACCACTTAACACCATTGCTATTATAAATAAGGGCATATAATGTAAACAATAAGTAAAATTAAATGAAAGTTATTTATGTATATACATATATATTCATTATCAAAGACCATTTATCGGTCTTGTGAATTTATAATCCCCCACTACCAACCAAAAACCACCCTTTACACATATATAAACAGATAAATATATATGACAAAATGAATTTTTTCGAGTATGGGATTCGCGTGCCAGCGGGTCTAAATCATTATCCACAGCACAGATACACACTCATTATATATATATACACTAGTGCGCCAAAAAAAATATTCAATTGTACAACTCATTGTCACTGTCAGCGTCGGCAGCATTGCTGCGTTCGCGGCTGCGGGAGGCTCCATTCAAGCCACCACCACCAGCCGCTGCAGCGTTGACACGGTTGCATTCGATAGTCTCGAGTACATTTGTCGGCGTGTCGAAGGCTGGTCCTGGGCCTGCCGTTGATGCGTCGCCGCCGCCATATTTATATCTAATTGCGCTCGTTTCATCGTTTCCGCTGGATCCCACCGGTACTGCCGCCGGCGCTGGCGGCGCCGATGGCGCGTCGGGGCTGCTCTGACGGGGTGATCCAGGTCGGCCACCAAACTCCGCTGCTGCCGGTGGCTCGCTTGGCGCGTGCTTATACTCGTGCAGGGCCAAATCGGCAAGATCGACATGCTCAAGTGGCGGAGCCGAGGGCTCGTCAGAGCCGCCGCCCGGGCCATGTGGCAGCGGCGGCGCGGACGCCAAGCCCATCTGCTCCGTTGGATCCTGCTGGTGCGGGTACTGCGATGGCCGGTCCTCCACGGGGCCGCCGACGCCGGGGGAATCAATATGTGGCGGCGACGAACTGGGCCCCACGTAGGTGGGCACGTCGTAGGGCTGACTACTGCGGTCAAGCAATAAAAGTCGCTCGCGTTCAAGCTTGTCAACGAGACCTGGGGGCGGGTGCAGCGGTTCCTGGGGTGGCGGTGGTGGATAATACATTGGGTCTGACTGGAGCGCATGGTGCGCGGCCAGCTCGGTGGTGCTGCTGATAGCCATGTTTCCTGCCTCTGCGGCCTCGACTGTCGCGCCTTCCGGTAGTGGCGGCGCCGAGGGCTCGGTAAGCGCGCTCGTGTGGTCGGGGGCGCCGGCGGTAGGCAATGCTGCGGTCAAAGTGCTCCCGCGACCACCACGACCCGAGCCGCTGGCCGCGTAGGGCGCCGGCTCCGACGGCAAGTACGCCGCCTCCTGTTCCTGCCGCAGCCGCTCCTTCTCGGCCTCGGCACTGATGGGCGGTGTCGACGACGCAGCGCTGCCAGCATACGCCGCCGTCGGCGGGATGGGCGACCCGCCCGGCATGATAAGGCTGTTATTATTGTCCTGGTTGTTATACGCGTGCGGCAGGGCCGCATGATGGTAGTTGATGCTATTACTGGCCGAACTCGCGTGCGTAAGATGCCGTGGCTGGTAGCTGTATTGCTGCTGCTGCTGCTGGTCATGCTGGTGTCGCGATTGTAATTCTGGTTGATGCTGGGGTTGATGCTGGGGCTGTTGTTGGTCTTGGTGAAGGTCTTGGTCTGATTCGTGCTGGGGTCGAGGCTGGGGTTGCCGTTGATAATGCTGATAGTTATGCGGGAGATACTGCCCCGGTTGTTGTTGTGACTGCCGCCGGTTCGCGTTTAAAACAACGCCGCGCTCGGTGCCAATCACGAGCTCCATCCAAAGCGAGACGGTGCCGCGGTTCTTCTTGAGCTTGTCGGTGTCAATAAACCGACCCGACCCGCCGTGCCCGCTGCCGCCGCCACCACCGCCTAGGAACCCGCCAAACCCTCCAGAGCCGCCAATACCGCCGCCGATGCCGCCACCGCCACCACCAACCATCTCGTCGTCGGTCATTTTAAGATTCCATTTCCCAGCCAGATCAATCACGGCCTCAATACAATACTGAAATGAAACCATATCATGGCCCGTAGTGGTGGGGAAAACATCAAGGGGGATACGCAACTTGTTGGAAAGGGTTTGTGAAAAAGTGGTGGGATCAGTAATGAGAGACGAGACCGTTTGTGCCAGGTCCTTGCGAAAAGATTGGAGCTCAAGACCGCCGCCACAGACGCGGGAAATGCGTGAGAGCGTGACCACAACGCCATGGACTGACTTGACGGGCTTGACGTGGTTGACGGTTATTGTTACTTGCACTGAGTCGCCGCGCAGGTAGCCGCGCGCAGGGATTTCAATCATTGACGTTATAATGCCCGTCTCCTTCTTTTTTTTACGTACTTCAATTGACAGCATGCTGGGTCGGGGCACCGGCAAGGTCGAAACGTCAATGGGGCAAATGATGGATATGTTTTTTTTGCAAGTGAACTGCGGGTGACCTGGTCGCTGCAAGACCGCCGTGATGACGTAGGAGATGGACCCACGCTCGAATTCAAGCGAGTTGTAAAGACCGCGGCGCGGGAGGTCAAAGGCAAAGGCAAAATAATGTTCACCACGCGGCAGCAGTTTCGCCGCTGTAGCGGGCGGCGACGGCGTCACCGAGGCAGACACTGACGCCGAGGGCGTGAGGGTTGTCGTACTGCTCGACCCAGACCGGGTTGGCGACGCGGGCGCCTGCGGCTGTGACTGCAATAATTCTTGTTGCTGTAGTTCTTCAGGGGTGGTGCTTTCTTCGTCTAGCGCTTCCTCCTGCGCGGACCATAGGGTGATGGTATCATCAATAAGGCCGTAGCGCGAGTGCTTGCCCTTGACAAGCTGGTTTTTGATCACAACGGCGCCGGTCAAGTTGCACGTCACGGAGATGGCAGGCTGCGCGTGCGTCAGCACCAACACAATCTTGCCTAGAAGAGAGCCGGGTTAATTCAAATAAAAAAGAAATAAATAAAAATTGAAAAAAAAAAAACGAGTTTCTCGTTCCAATTGACGGTGATGGATTGAATAAAGCATACCTTGAATCGTGTCACCCGGGTTCCACGGCCGAATCGCGTCATCCAACACCACGAAAAAATCATCGGGAGAAAGTTTTCCCACGGTAAGCACTGATGGTTTCAGTTTGGCCAATTTTTTAAACATGATGGAGCATAATAATAAATCTTGTGTGTGCCTAGAGTATATACAAAGAAAGGATGAAAAAAAAACTGACAGGATTAGAAGAACAAAAAAAAATCTAGGTTTATTTGTTTTGTTTTTGGTAATGATGAAAATGAATACGTGATTGTCTATGAAGAAACCGATTTAATCAATGTGGCTGCGAATGTGGCAGTGACGATGATGGGCGGGAAGTGTCTATGGAAGGGCCAGATTATTCAAATATTTTAAAAAAATAAAAGAAGAGACAAATGAATCAAGTCTTACCGCGTATGCAAGAAAAGGCACGGTTTATTCTCGTCTAAATATTATTATTACAAGAAACCCCCGTTATAAGTAATTTCAATGGATATATTGCAGCTTTTGAACTAAATTCTATGTAATTTTCCGCAACCACCAAAAATATTAAATCGGAGTAGCATAATCTCATACAAAACAATCAGATCTCTGGTTTTTTATAAGATATTTAAACTGCGTGACAGAGCTAAATAGCATTTAAATTATATCACTTGTTTTATTTATCAATTAATACCATGTTCGTCTCTAAAACTACATTTACACATCTTATTAAAGAAATCAAAATAATCCTCTTCTCAACCATTCATATTCAATTGCCTTATAAAAATGCTCTTTCAATTAGCTTTTAGTTCCATCAAATGATATAAAGTCTGGATAAAGCATATAAATCTAAGCTTAGCCATGCTCAATAGAGTTAAAATCGGGAGAGTATGGGGGAGCCAGTCAACAAGAAGAATACAATCTTCATCAAACCATTTTTTTTTTAGTATTATTGCCTGTATGAATAGGAGCGTTTATTTTGCATAAACTTCATACCAGGTTCCTAAATAACAGGTAGAGATAGTCTTGAATAATTTCCAAATAAGAGCGTGAAAAACCGCGGGCTCCTTATCCCTACTCATTCGGTAGATTCCTGTATGGCCACCACCACCCCAGATTGCCACCAAATCATGATTAATATTCCTTTACCTTGTGTATAAAGGTCAATATACTTTTTTTTTTCTGTGATGGTAAATGAGCCGCCATATCTATTGATTTTTTTTTTCTTTTCCTTTGCCAAACTCAACAGAACATTTGTCACTCCAAAATATATCTTGTTCCACTACTCATAGATCCAAATCCTTGGAGCGCATATATGTCCATTGATAGCGTAGTTTTAGCTTGTTTCGTCAGTTTAATTGAAGTTTTCTTTTTTTGCGTTCTTCAATGGAGTTATACCTAGTTGTTGTTTTTTTTTAGCATATACGCGCAACAGTACGTGCGGAAAAACAGGCTTATCAAGTATAATTTGCCGATATCTTCTGGTTTTTATAAAAAGAATCCCACTTAATTTGGAATATATATATCATTTGGAGTCTGGTTGTTACTGGCTCTGTCACAGGCGGAAGGGTGGAACCACGATGCGAATTTAATATTTGCGGAAGTGGCTTTAAAATGCGGATTGGGATAAGTTTTTGGAACTGACTACAGATGGATCAAAACAACTGCAACACAGTCTGAAACGATGCAGAGGTAAAAGAAGAGTTAACAAGTGGGCAGTTTCTCTGACCAGACTACTCACAGACAGCCTTAGGTTATCCACTCAGATGCTGAAATTGAGTAACCGCGCTAAAAGGTGGTGGAGCGCTGACCTCAAGGACAAGCTGAAGAGATACCGGAAAGTAAGACGGCAAGCAAAGAAGGACAGACACTCTGAAACCCAAGCCAAGACCAAGGAATGTGGTGAGGAATTTTTCGAAGCGATGGCTGCAGCTAAGCGCAAGTGTTGGAATGACTTCCTGAGCTTAAGGAACTCAACTAACATTTGGAATGTGCTACTTTTTGTGAAGGATGCCAAACCTAACACAGTTATCTCTCAGCTCACGAGAAGAGATGGAACTATTACGAAGACTCTGCGGGAAGTCGCCGATTGTTTCTTCGAGGAGCTCTTCTGTCGGCGCCGAGCGATAAGTCAGTAAACCTATGCCTACGGAAAACGGTAGATGGCCTAAGTTGAAGGCAGGTGAAATCGAACAAGGCTTGCACAAACAAGCCTCTTATAAAGCCCCTGGCCCAGATGGCATCAAAACGATTGCAATCAAAAAGGCGTGTAAATACAGTGAGTTCAGAAATATCGCCACCACGTTTTTCAGTGAGTGCATACGTATTGGATACCATTCCAAGGTTTTCCGAGAAGGCCAAACTGTGATATTGAAAAAGCCCCCAACAAGCCTGAAAGTCTTGCGAGATCCTACGGACCAATTACTTTACTCAATTGTTTGGATAAGATACTCGAAAATGTGGTTCAGAAGAGACTAGCATCGTTAGCGGCCGACATTATACCTAAACATCAGTTTGGTGGGCGTAATGGGTTTTTTCCACAGTTGACGCAATCACAAAGCTGGTTAACTACGCTAAGAAAAATCAGCAATGGAACCGAGTGATATCTGTTTTTGCCATTGACATCAAGGGCGCTTTTGACAATGTGCCCAAAGGCGTTCTCCTAAAGACTATGTCGGATATGAATCTCCCAGAAGCACCTATGAGCTGGGTGTACCATTTCCAGTAGAAAACGGACTAGCTTGATTATCGATGGTAAAAAAACGGATCCAAGGCAAGTAGATTCGGACATCCCTCAAGGTTCGCCAATCTCTCCGCTCCTGTTTCTGATTTACACGAGTTCGCTGTAAAAAAGGATCAAAGAAGCCGGTGTACATGTTATTGGATTTGTTGATGATATTACTATCTACACTGGCAGAAGAGAGATGTTGACAAAAACACTGAAAAACTCAAAAATGTATTGCAAGTATGCCATGACTGGGCTCAAGAATGTCACATTGAGTTCGACTACGGAGATATGTTGGGATTTCTGCAACAAAACCCAAGCATGGTAAATAAAGCAAGAAGCGCGGAAAAAAAGAATCCAAGGAGGCTTATTTTGTTAGTTGTTGGGCTGAGCAGATCACAAGCTCAAAAAAGCCTAAAGCTGCTAGGAGTGACGATTGACTGCGGGCTTGAGCTTCTCGAGCATGCAAGAACCGTTGTCTCTAAAGTCAAAAAAAAAAAAAAAAACGGTTGGTATTATAGGAAAGCTTGGAAGAGTGTACAAGCGTATCTGTAGTCAATCAATGAGACAGTTTTATGTCTCGTGCGTGCGACCAGTACTTGAGTAGTCTTGTCTGGTTATCATAGGCTCACAGGTCAATGGAAAGAGGAAATGCAGAAGATCCAAATTGCGCAAGATAATGGAAGCGTTTAAGTCGGCGCCAATCAAGGCCATGCAGCGTGATGCCAATATCTTACCTCTAGACGTTAGGATGAAGGAAATTCGCAGCAGATTTGTTATCCGAGCCATAAGAAATGTGAGTCCAAGAAGTCCCATACGAAGCCAGGCCAATAGTGACCGCCCCGCGGAAACTGATCTTGAGCAAGATATTCACGAAAAAACCAAGAAAAATGGAAGGTATAAAAATGACAATATCTATTAGAACAAGCAACCACTTTGGAAGCGGCCCATAGCACTAAGAAAGCTTACAACCCCAAAAGCTGAAAAGTGCACTCAAAACAGAAATGGCATGAAAACCTGGGAAAACTCAAACTATACTCTTCTACTCAGAGGAAGCTGTATGGTAAGGGGTTATTCTAATCCACTGAAAGATCTTTATGGTGACTGCACCTTGCCATACTCTGAGTAAGCTGGTTCAGCTTCCCACAGGACATGGCGCCCCTTGGAAAGTTATTTCAAAAAAAAAAAAAAGGTTTCATTGCCGAGAAAATTCACTACTGTGGGTCAAACTGGAAACAGTTGAACAACCAAATTCAAGAAATTGTGCTCTACATCCTACGGAGCGCAGCTGCTTGAGAAAAATATCCCCGGAGCTTGATCACAAAATTCTTCTTAATACCAAAAAGAGGCTTGGTGCCAGTAGATCAAGTTCTTAGATTTTTATTACCGCATCGTTTTTGCTAATGGTTTCGCTTGATTAGCTTGTTGAGGTTTTGCAGTGTGTCAATTGTTGGTATTGAGCTACCAGGTGTTATGGATCTTTCCCTCAACCCATGAAATTATTCGGGCACCATCAAATGTCGAAACCCCCTTCCTACACGCGCTGAGAGCGTTACCTTGTCAGTCTTATTGAGATAAAATGTTAGAGCTATATACATCTTCTTTTTACATGTTCTTTTTGTTATTTTTATGTAACTTCTAGATATTAGCACAATAAACAGATTTTCAATCTATATACGTATATCGCTTCTAAGCATCAGAGAAAATCTCTGGCCGTCCCGAAGCAACGAAAGCTGGTGCCGGCAGTTAGAAATCTGATATATATGTTTTTAATGGTGATTTGAATTGTTGTATATCAAGGCAAAATTCGCGTAATTTCTGGGCCTGCAAAAAATATATATCGACCAACTATAATTCCACTTTTTTGAAATGGTTTTAATTCTCAACTAGTCTGCTAGTTTTTATTAGCGCGAGGCATGAACTTGATTATAAAGAAGAGGGTATAATATTAGGTCGCGCGTCGCAGAATTATGTGTGTAGATTTTTGTCATGTGAGTGTAATTTGGACCTTTTATCTTTAATCCGGGCAGTTTTCCCTACACCGAAGGTTCTTATAACGGGTTATGACTGTATTATTCATTGTCCAAGTCTCGGCTTCGTCAAGCAACCAGGAGAAAATAACAAAAAAAAAAAAAAAAAAAGGCAAGACCAAAAACCAGGCAAAAAGCACTTTTTTTATTATTTGGCAAGCAAGCAGAGTTTTGGAATTTTGTCAGTACAAGGGAGAGGACTAGAGCCGCCCGCGCCCCGCCGTGTAGGCGTTGGCATTGGCCTGTAGCCGCTTGAACCCGTAAAGCGAGGGTGCCGGAGTCGCTGCGGCGGTTGTGGCAGCAACGGCAGTAGAGCCCGGGGTTGCGCCAGGAACTGCTGTATTCTCCTGTTTCGTGCTGATCACCACCGCTGCTGCTACGCGTAGCTGCCGCATCTCCTCCTCCGTACGATCCACCACCGCGCGCACAAGATCACCGTCAAGCCGTGCGTTAAAGCTAGCACTATTTTCAGAAACTGACTGCGTCACCAGGGCCGTGACCACCTCAAGCGTTGCCTCAAACTGCGGTGTACCTGCTGCCGCGCCCTCGACCATGCCAGCACCCCCCGCGGCGTCAAGACAATCAAGCAAAGCCAGCAACACTCGCGTGGCGCCAAGCTCGGCCACGGCGCGTGAAACGAGACCAAAGTGGTAGCCTGGCGGGCCCGCGTCGGCAGGGGCGCCGGCCCACTGCGTGAGTGCCGTGACGTGGTGCATTAGCGCATCGGCAACACTGCTTTGCAGCTCCGTAAGCGGGTCGCGCGGCGCCGCCGCGTAGAACTGCTCCAAAATTGACAACAGCCGGGGCTCGACAAAAAGTTGGTCCTGGTCACCGTTGCCGCTGTTGCTGCCGTTGGCCGTGGAGGCGGTAGCGGCTACATGCGTTAGCATTTGGAAGAGCTC
>JAKUCA010000089.1:0-28804 GCA_030567025.1 Geotrichum europaeum
GTTTTATAATTTGTTTGTAACTATTTGATGTAAGGACAATAAACTGATTATCTATCTAAAATGAATCTGTATTCGGCGCTATCGAATGTCAAAACCCCTTACACGCGCTGAGAGCATTACTTTTTTAGTTTCATTGACATAAGCGCTAGAGCTATATGTCTTCTTTTTATACCTTTTTGCTAGTTTCATTTGTACATTAGCTATTAGATTTTTGGACAATAAACAAAATTTCTATTGATCTGTACATATGGTTACAACTCAAGCCCAGTATAATAAATTTTAATACCATAAGTCAGATAACATGATAATCACCGTCTACTAAAATCTTCTTCGTATAGAGCCAAACATATAGTTGGAAGCAGGGCTTACAGTATATGATCTCACAACATATAGACATAAACAGTTTATTTATTTAATTTGTTTACTCTTACTAAGGTGTACGTCTACTATCAACTAAAATTCACTCCTAATATTCGTCCTGAATCAAATAAGTTTTTTTATTTTTGTACGCCCTGTTGATTAAATTTAAAATTCAAAGGATACTGCTTTGAAATTAAAGACTTTTACTGAGATTTTGCCTAAACCATTTCATGTTAATTTTTTTGCCAATCAAATAGGTTGTTAAAAGAAAATTTATTACCTAAGATATGGCAGGTTACAGTATTACGTTTAATATCCGATTAGTTTGTTTCAGGTAGATGCTATCTAATACGGTACTCAGTTACTTGAATCGTTAAATGCCTGTTGGTTCTTTGTTACCCATTACAAAATCAATGCTACGGTTAAGCATTACTATAACCTGTATCATTGAAAGACGATAAGTCTAAAACCAAATGGTTCCTGATTTTATGAGCTTGACGTGAAAGCTTTGAGGCCAGTTTACCTAAAATATTTTATTATATTTCACTAAACTACAACGCCTTTGCCATAAAAACGACCGAGTCTTGCATTTTTTTACAGTTGGGTCTTGTCTCTTTGGAGCACCGACTAGCAATGGTAAAGTACTATTTGCGATAGGCGTAAGAAGACCCCTAAGCTATATAGAATACGAAATCTTCGAGTCACTCTTTTTTAAGACCAAAAGGATTTTTACTTTTGACTTATAATAAATTACCTAAAACTTGATACGTTTGTGTAAAGAAAAATCTTGAGACCAAGTTCCGCAATTTTTTTTCTTATGCTGTGGTTTTGTACAGGATGTTCAAAAGTATACCTACTTGGGACCGGCTGGATGTATTTACAAGAAGGATATTATTTGATGATTCTATCTACCTAGAAATATCTAGCACATATTTTTAGCACTTATAGTATTTTTTTTATTTTTTTATTTCTATTTGCGAAACGTAAAAAAAAAAACTTTATAACAAGATAACTAGCTATAAATCTATTGTTTAAAGTTTTAATAACATATATATTTGTATGCAGGGAGTCTACTAACTAGCGTAGAAAAGTTGAGATAATATTTTTATCAGCTTACCTTGCTCCATAAGTGACAGTAAGATTTTGACCCACCATCTGTATAAGTGTGAGGGTACGTAGAATTTAGCATGCGTTTATAAAGTACATGTATTTTTTTTATTTTTATAGATTGATACATTGAACATCTATTTTTTTTTATTAATTAAAGTATACAGAATTGGGCTTGTGCTCAAATGTGTATGTGTATAGTCAAAAATTTGATTTTCAACGACTTATCTGATACCACTTGAGACTCAGTGCTAAATTAGGAAGATGAAAACTTAGATTTATTTTTTTCAATGATGTATGATAGGATCGAATTATATCTCTACATCGAATATGAAATTTTTGAACTTGGTCTAATGTAAGGTCCTCACATGGCATCGGCAAGCTACATCGCCCATCCCGATCCATATGTTTGAAAAGTTTTCAAATACGCATACACATCACACACTCCTCATCTCATAATTATTATTTCTATTATGTTTAAATTCAGACTTCGCTATTGTTACTGATATTAACTACCAGGACTTACATGGATCGAACATTTCAGGCATTTAATTAGAAATCATTTATGTACTTAAATTTAATTTTGACTATAAATCAAATTTATAATTGTTGAATATCTTTCAATCCCCACTGACAAAAAAAGCTAAGCAAATTTGGCTAAATATACCGATAACAGAATGAACATAGAATTGTCTCCTTTTTTTTTTGTATTGCATCTTACTGGTATCATTCTGACATGTATGTAATTTAATGTTAATCAATTGCAGTATGCCTATGTCCCCGCCTAAGACTAAAAAAACCCCGATCTGGATGATAGCCTTCTGAAACACTAGTGTAAAGTTTCATTACCGGTTACGTATATAGTATTCACTCTCACGAAGGCTATTTCATCTTGCCGAAAAAAAAAAGCCAAGCAAGCCTACACATGTGACTGATAGTATTAAACTAAACCGTTATATAAAACTGTATTTTTAAGTCTTTTTCAAAAATTGAGTCTGGATACATAATTGATATGATTACAAGATGAAAAGTTAGGAAGAACAGTCCGACACCTTAAATTTTCATAGTTATTAAGCTCACAGTTAATATTTACAATTTTGGTGGTCCACTCATTTCCAGCCATTAAAATTCAATCAATCAATGTACATAAAAAATTTAGGTATAAGATACTCATCAAAAATTTTTTAAAGCATAATCATATTAATTGTACTGATGATTGATTCTGTGGAGTCTGGTGTACACTATTGCAACAACCGCCGATTGTTACGTATAGGTTCAAATTAGGTAAACATGGTTTAGCCTCAGAGTTCAAAAACGAATGTGCAAAGTCATACCAGCACGAAAACGAACAGTAGATCGACTATCCGCATATCTACTTAGAACCTGGCTACATGCAAGGGGAAAACATGAAAACTTGCCATAATGAGTTTTTTTTTTTTTTTATCCAAGAGAGAAAACAAAAAAAAAAGGGAATGTTTGAGGATATTGCCATTGTATACTAACATGTAAAAAGAGCCTGAGGTAATAAACTACGAAAAATGATTACAAAGGATGCTAAAAACCTTTTTCCATACCTTGAGCTCTCAACGAAGCCGACACAAACTGCCATTTTTATGTATTTTGCTGAGCTAATATGCTTTTAAAAAACTGAATTATGTGAGCAAGTATATTCCCAAAATATTAGTGGGCAACTGATACGAGTTTCAAGCTAGGTTACAAAGTCAGCACAGTTGGTAAATGAAAAACCCTTTTATAAATGAACTTAGCATGCTGTCCGATTGAAATAAACGGCAAAAACTAGCAAATAAAAAAATTCTTGGTTTTCACAAAAGCTACAATCATGATAGCATTAATGCAAATCTTGAGCGTACTGTTTTCAAGCTTTTCTAACTTATAAAAATTTAACTTTCGAGTTAGGTGTAAAATTTATATGAGTTTTTATATCAATGTTATTTTGAGATTTACATAACCTGAAATTTATTTTAGCAATTGACAAATCTTCCTTAGGCATCAATACACTTTATTTTTAGCCGACAAGATAGCATATTTCCAAATTCTCAGAAGACTATAAGAATAAAAACTACACACTGTTTTATAAAGCCATTTAAAGTTAATACAACTTAGAAATGTGACTTGATGCTCATTATCAATTTTTTTTCAGACAGCAATCCATAATGTAACACGATATATGTTAGTATTTTCATTACTTTCGAATCTCATGTTTTTTATTTCTATTATTCGGAGATGGTTTCAATTTTTAGCAGAGTTTGTCAAGGCTTTTAATATTTCAAAGCTTGTTGAAAGGCAATTACATTCAACCTACAATTAATTTATTTTTACAATACCTTAGACTTTTTAACTAAACGTCAAAGTCACTTCAATTCAATCGAAAAATAGCGACCCATTAAACCTGATTTATCCTAGGTTTCCTTTGGAACAGATTGATTCAAAAACAATTTGGCATCATCGATGCTGCAACTTTTGAAGAGTCTTGAAAATCGATCTGTTTGAGATGGCTTTTCTTGGAAAAAAAATGCTCTATATCATTGTTTTATCTATTTCAATGGTTGTTATATGACTTCTTGAATTCTGATGCGAAGATAGTCAACAAATTTTATATCTAGTAAGTGCAAGTTAATTCAAAGTGGTGATTCAAAAATTGCCTGTCAGGCTCACCCAATTCGGGATTTATTTGCTGAAAGCGTGTACACGTAAAAGCAGAAATTTTGGAAGCCTGGTGGTTTCCTGAAGCTCTTAGGAGACTGAGTTGAGAATTCAGGCTAAACAGAACACACGTAGAGAATATTTCTATTTGAGTGTTTTGACTTATATTCTTTGTCACATTTTAAGGTATATTTTGCGTTAAATACAAATTAATCGAGACATCGTTCATGTAAAAGAAAAAAAAAAGATTAGGCCCCTTTTTTCTAGTTCCAATTCCTTTAATTTTTCTCATTTTTTTTAAAAAAAACCACCAGTTAGTAATGATGATACCATAGACTTCTATAAATGACGGTAAGATTATTAACGGCTGAGTTATGGCAAAAATTGCATCATGTCGTTTCTTCTTTGTTTTCTCTCCTTACATATAATTAACTATTGAATGAAATTTATAATTTTTTTTATTTCATCAATGACTAATCAATCATTAATGAGAACATAAAAATAAAAGCCTGCGGCGTTGCAAAAATCAATGTTGTTAATGCCAACGATGTGGTCAGAAATAGGAAAATCAAACAAAATTTCAAGCTCATCATTTCAGCCGGCAATAAATCTGCTGAGAGCTTTATCAATTAATCACTGGCCAAAATATATATAATCGATTGTTATACATCTTGTCTGTAAATAATCTGGAATGAAAAATTGTAATCAACCTACTTTTTTGGTTGTGATTCTGAGACCCTGGGAATTGGGGGCTTTTGCTGGATACATTGAACGCTACCCAGTTCGAAACTCTATCTCGCATTTTCAAAGCTACCACAAAGTTACTTTCACTGTTTCCAGCCACATACCAGGCTTCTTTACTAAGTGCTTATTGTGTTTCTTCCTTTGTCAGAAATTGGGATGGCGCTGGACCACATCATGACCCCTCCTATTTTTCAGTAGATTTGCTGAAATTAAAGTCCAGGTTCTGAAGGTTGGTGGGGGTACAGACCGTAGCATTTAAGCTTCAATGAAGAAAAAAAAAAGTGAAACTAGTAATTCAAAAGTCGTTGCGGAGACTCAAATTTCACGAATATCCAATAACTATGGTGAGTTCAAGGCTCGTGTCGTGGAAGGTATTGAATACTTGATGATGAGATATTGGGGGAAGTGGAGGGAAATGAAAAACTTAATGGGTAAATTAGTCCTGAAAATTAAAATTAGTAAACTTGTATAAATGCTAAATGCATCGGCTTCTTTTTTTCTTTATGATTTGTTGCTCTCACTTTCTTCACTGCACATACCCCTCTCATTATCAATTGTTGTTTCTGTCACAATGGTTATTCACAATGGCAAACAGCATTTGACTGCCGAAGAAAAGCGCCTTAAGGAAGATAAGAACAAGACCAAGTACTGGAAGCGATGGGGCCCTTATCTTAGTGAGCGTCAGTGGGTGAGTCTGAGAGGTTTTCTCTTTGCTAATTCAATTGCTAATAATTTCTTGTTAGGCCACTGTGAGAGAAGACTATTCAGCAAATGGTGATGCCTGGAGCGACTTTCCTCACTCCCATGCCAGGTCTAGGACCTACCGTTGGGGCGAAGATGGAATTGCGGGTGTCAGTGACAACCATCAATTTTCCTGTATCTCCTTTGCTTTTTGGAATGAAAAGGATGATATACTTAAAGAGCGTCTTTTTGGACTTACTGGACACCAGGGAAATCACGGTGAGGATGTCAAAGAAACGTAAGTATCCATGCTGATAGTATTATTTCTTGAAATTTGACGGTTTCTAACTCAATTTGTTATATAGATACTTTTATCTTGATAACACACCAACTCATTCCTATATGAAGTATCTATACAAATATCCCCAAAAAAGATATCCTTACGAAGAGCTGGTCAGCAAAGCAAGCAAGCAGACAAGAGATGAGCCTGAATATGAAATCTATGATACTGGTATTTTTGACGATAATCGCTACTTTGACATATTTGTTGAAATGGCGAAAGATACTGAAAATGAGGAGGAGCTCTTATTTCGTATTACAGCTTATAACAGAGGGCCTGAGCCCGCCCCTCTTCACATTGTGCCTCAGATGTGGTTTAGAAACACCTGGTCTTGGGGTATTGAGTCGGAAAAAAAGAATCCCATTCCTGAACTGAGTGCTGGTGAGGATGATAATGTTATCAATTTTTCCCATTGGCGGCTAGGTGATCGTTACATCCATCTTGGTTCTTCTGCTAGCTACTCTTCAGATGTTGTTCCGAGACAATTATTCACCAATAATGAAACCAATAAAAAACGTTTGTACGATGTTAAAAACGACTCTCCATTTGTCAAAGATGCTTTCCATGACTATATTATCGAAGGGAAAGAAGATGCGGTCAATCCTGAAAACAAAGGTACTAAATCATGTGCTTGGTATGCTTTTGATGATGGTGAAGGTATTCCTCCTGGTGAATTTGTTACCGTCCGGTTCAAGTTCACAAACAAAGCGCCCATAAGCTCTGATCTTGACGAAGATGCCTTTGATGATATTATGGAAGAGCGTCAAGATGAGGCCGATGATTTCTACTGGAGAATCAGTCCTGATATTCACTCTGAAGACCTGAGATCTGTCCAGCGTCAAGCGTTGGCTGGTATGCTTTGGACAAAGCAGTTTTATCACTTTATTCACAGTCAGTGGTCAAAGGGCGATCCTGTAAACCCTCCTCCTCCTCCTGACAGAAAAAACGTTCGTAATCAAAACTGGAGGCACCTGCATATTGATGATATCTTGTCTATGCCTGACAAATGGGAATACCCGTTCTTTGCTGCTTGGGACTCTGCTTTCCACTGCATTCCCTTAACCATGGTGGATCCTGAGTTTTCAAAAAAGCAACTGGACCTTTTAACTAGAGAATGGTACATGCATCCTAACGGTCAGATTCCTGCCTACGAGTGGAACTTTTCTGATGTCAATCCTCCTGTCCATGCTTGGGCAACTTTTAGAACCTTTAAACTTGAGCGCAAGCTCTATGGAAATGAAGACATTAACTTCCTTGAAAGAGTGTTCCAAAAACTCTTGCTGAATTTTACCTGGTGGGTCAATCGCAAAGATTATGATGGTCAGAACATTTTTGAAGGAGGTTTCCTTGGCCTTGATAACATTGGTCTTTTCAATAGATCAGAGCCATTACCCACAGGTGGTGTTTTGGAACAAGCTGATAGTACTGGATGGATGGCATTCTTTTGTCTTCAAATGATGAATATTGCACTTGAACTAGCCAAGCATCATCCTGTTTATGAAGATATTGCTTCCAAGTTCTTTGAACATTTTATTTTTATCGCCGATGCGATGAGTTTCCGTGCTGGTGGAGGTATAGAAAAGCCATTATGGAATGATGAAGATGGTTTCTATTACGATGCCATTTCTTGGGGTGGACCCTGGAGCCAGCAGCTACCTGTCCGATCCCTTGTCGGTTTGATTCCATTGTACGCCTCTTTAACTTTGGAGCCACAAATTCTTACCAAGTTTACCTCATTCAATAAACGTGTGCAATGGTTTATTGAGAATAGACCTAACATCACTGAGCGTAATATTGCCAGCATGAGTGACCTTGGAAATGGAGAACGCAGACTCTTATCACTCGTTAACAAAGAACGTCTTCTTAAGATCTTGGAGAAAATGCTTGATGAGAACGAGTTTCTTAGTGACAATGGAATCAGATCACTTTCAAAGTTTCATAAAGAGAATCCATATTCCATGGAGGTTAATGGTCAGACCTTTTGCGTTGACTACGTTCCTGGCGACTCCAATTCTGGCCTTTTTGGAGGAAATTCTAACTGGAGAGGCCCTATTTGGTTTCCTACAAACTTTTTGTTGATTGAGAGTTTGCAAAGATTCTACATGTACTATGGTGATGAACTCAAGGTTGAATGCCCTACTGGCTCTGGAGAATACATGAATCTTGCCGGGGCTGCTGAAGTCCTTCAACGCCGGCTGATTAATCTTTTTGCTAGAAACGAGCAATCAGGTGCTAGGCCTATTAACAATGGCAACAACCCTAATGCTGACCAGGACGAGCATTGGAAAGATTATGTGCTTTTTTACGAGTTCTTTGAAGCGGACACGGGTAGAGGACTTGGAGCTTCTCATCAATGTGGTTGGACAGCTTTGATTGCAAAAATCATTCACGACATTGGGGTCTCAGATGATGGTGCTAAAGTTCCTAAGACACCACTCAGCACGGCCGAGCAATACTTTGATGAGGACTTTTCGCAGGGAAAGAGACATCACCGCAGAAAAAGCACTAGCTATCGCCTTCATCGCCGACCAAGCTACAATCCTAATGCTCAATTTGATGACGATGACAGCAAAAATATCAGTGAAGATTTGAGAAAGAAATTTGAGAGACTGTATTCTGGCAAGCGTGATTATGACGATGAGCTCGAAACCCACTGTACTCGCTGACAAGGAACAAACTTTTAATAAATATTTTTATACAATTATTTCTATTGTAGATTTAGTTAAATACATCTTGCCATGTTATATCCCGACGAACAGCATTAGAAAAACTTTCATTAAATTGTACCCATACTCTCTTTTGAGTCGACCTTACTGGTACAGGTTGTGAAGCTTTCGTCTCAGATTCTTTATTCTTCTTGTCACTGGGCTTTTTAAATGTAGCGAAAAAGTCTATATTTTGCTTCTTAGCTTTGGGCTCAGAGCTTGAGCTCGCGCCTTGAGTTTGCTTGGTTTTAGTAGCTTCAGCATCAAGTTTCCGTTTCAAAACACTGTCTTCTCTCTCTGAGGCTTTGCTCCGTTTCACAAACGTAAAGTTGTTTTCTTGTGATTTGGGAGTATATTTCAGGGTCTCCAACTCGTTGTTGATTAAGTGGCGGAGTGAGTAAGTTCCAGCACCAGCTATCAGCTGCTCACGCTCCCCAAAAGTTGAAAGCAGTTCAATGGAAGGATAAATCTGATAGACTATTCCTCCAATTCCCGTTGGGATAGACGGATCAGGGGTCTCCAAGATCTTGGTTTGAAACGAGAGATTGTAATCTGTCATAAGTGCAATAATGTTAGCGTACCGCCGATCAGATGGATCAAGCTTCTTAAATGAATTTCCGCTCTTTGCACTTATGGACGAGTTTACAAACGGGTTAAGGAGTCGCAAAAGATAAGGAAGTAGCTCAACAGTTGTTTCAGACTTGTTAAATGTGCGTTTGCAGCCGGCAGAAGTGAAAGTGAAAAACTCGTCCCGGAGCTGTTGATTCTGTTTTAAATTCTCTCTATACTCTAGGCCAGTGCTGTATGAAGATGTGTTGTTGCTATAACTTGAAAACATATGGTGGCATGCTAAAGGGACATATCCATGGTATTCTGTCAGCGATCCATGTTGATTAACATAGATTCCTCGGTTTATTAAATCATTGAAGTAAAGCCAGTCGCCGAATCGAATCGGTTTCTGTAGTAGGTCGTCATTAAACTGCATCGTTAGATACATTGTAAAACAACTGTTTATAATTTTGTCGTATTCACCGCAGGAGTCGATATCTTGTAAAACGCTTGTTGTCTCAGTCTTGTTATGTGAACCCTTTGCTTTCTGGAAAATTCGGTTAACAACTGTAGTCCAGCTCTTTTCTTGATCCTTCAAAGAGGCGCTTTTATCCCCAGATAAACTATTTATTCCAAACTGAAGGATATTCAAACAACTTCGCATATCACTTTCAGTGTCATTGGCAATTTTCAACAAGAAACGAGAATCCGAGGGAATGTGTTCATTGCTACAAACAAGTTTGAGCTTCTCCGCAACCAGATTAGCAGAAACTCGTCGGTATGAAACCACTTCAGCTAAGGGTCTCAGAGCTCTGAGACTGGGAGCATACACATCGTTACAAATGGCAATTATCGGTCGCATGAGCAGCCGAGTATTTTTGGGGGGCTTGGCGTTTCGAAGAAGAGCTTGTGTAGCCTTGGTATCTGACTGAATGATGTCTACTAATGCTTTAATAAAACCGAACTCCGAAGCACCCTCGATTTCATCCGCAATGATGCATACTGGCTTTTCACTGAAGACTCGATGAGTGGCTACGGTATTCTTAATCTTCTCTTTGACTATAGGGCCAGCTCGTTCATTACTAGCGTTGATTTCAAGAACATCGTAACCAGCATGTTTAGCAATAACATGTGCAAATGTTGTTTTTCCAATACCGGGTGGGCCGTGAATCAAAAAGATTCTGCGTTGAGGCCTATCGAAAGGATCGTTAGATGAGGGCTGTGCAGGTATTGCGGTTTTGAACACAGCCGGTGACCAGCCCTGGAGCCACTTCATGAGCTGGCGATGAGACTTTTCAGAACCAAGTAGCTCAGTCCATTTCTGGGGTCGATACTTTTCACTTAGTAGACCATTTAACTTGACGTGTGGCTTGTTGCTGGTTTCCAGCGATTTCGCAAGTTTGGTGTCCTCATCAATACTGATCTGATGCAAAAGGGAGTGAATATCAACGCCGTAGTAGTCTCTCTCTTGATCTAGCTTATTTATTGTTTCATTCAGCGGGTTTATTGGTAGAGTATAAGAGTGTTTTCCCTTGGCTATCTTTTTCTTCAGTTTGAAAGCTTCGCCGTTAGACAGGCACACCGATTTGTGCAAGCTAGTGTCTTTCTCTAGCGAGTTGCTCGGTTTTTTAGAGAAAATGCTAGTGCTAAAATCGGTATCAAAGTCGTCAAATGCCCCAGAAAGATCCATTTTTTTTTCTTTGAAAACAGAAGATGTTGGCGCGACCTGAAGTAGATTGGGTATGGAGAAGGAAAAATCGTAGCTGCCAAATTTGCTGTTGTCAAAACATATAAAAACAAAAAAAAGAAGAATAATAATAATGACGCGTTTTACGCGTTTTTTCAAAGTTTGCTCAAGTTTCCTAAAGAAGAAAAACATTTTTCCACAGCGTGTTATAAGGTCATCTTCAAAAGGGGTTTCATCACAGTAATAGAAAAAGAGTTCTTTTCATATATTCTATTTCGTGAATAAACACTGTTTTCCTTTGCTTGCAAAAGAAGAGTGCAATAGTGATTTCTCTACGTCAAATCACCATTAGCTATTGAAAAAATGGCGCTCGAATTGATGGATAAACAAAACCTTGAGCTCTATCTCGGACTAGTATTTGCTTGCCTATAACTGTCAATGGTTTTTCTTCCTCTAACAAACTGAAACAGGCCATAGTTCTTCTCCGAAAGGGCAGTTTGCACAAAACTGATCCGAATTTCATTCAAAAGGTAATTGCAAAGGCTAACGATCTTCCCGCATTTTGGCGCGAGCGTTATAAGCAAATGCTGGCAGAAAATTCAGCGCTCAAGTTTAAGATCACCCATTTAGAAAAGAGGATTTTGACCGAGACCGTTGAAAAAAATGTGGTGCAAGGCCGCAGCAAGTTTAAGCTGGATAATGCAGTGTTGTCGGATGGAGAAGATGGTATGCTTACCGTTAATGATTTTGCTACTGTACCTTCCATTAACTCCCTGCTCGTCAATAGTGGTGGAATCAACGTTGTTGCAACTTTCAGGGGCAGAGGACCCTGAGTATTTATCGTTTTTGTTGTCGTTGTTTTTCACGCAAATATCTCAAAAGCTCTCTTACGATCAGTGTAAATCTTTAACTGAAACGATTCTAGGTAAACTGCATAATTTTTGGGAAAGTACTCAAGTTTCCGACCTCGGAATATTAGCAGCTGGCTTGCAGCCCCGTTCGGTTTTTGTGTACTTTCTAAATTGGTTTTACCAGGTGCTTCATGATCTCAACGGTTACGAATCTGCCGAGCTATGTATCCAGACCCTTATTCACCTAGGTGAATCACAGCCAGTAGGTAAGCATATCGAATTTATTGGAGTTTTCCAATACAACTTGATCAGTAATATAGTTATCAAGAAAATCTCTTGATAAATTCTTTTTTCAATCTTCAATTTTTTGGCCAGTAACACTCATCGTGTAGTTTCGATTTACATCATCACAAATTTTATTCTCAAAAGGGGTCGCCATCATTCAGTTTGTGCAGAACCTCTTAACATTGCGATCTATCAAAAAACAAGGTTCAATGAGTATTGTTTTTGTCTGTATCAGGTTTTGAATACTTTTTTGCACCGTTGTGCCAATAATCAAGAAGGCAAGAGTTCCATAGATGAGATTATTCTCAAGAACTTAAAGCTCAGGCTTTCGGAAATCGTGGTCTCCGACATAGACGACTCGCGTGTTGTCAATGCATTTCTTTCTCTCAGATGGTAATGAAACGAACCAAGATCATAGAAAGCTTTTACGTGTAGTGGAAATTAAGAAGAAAAAAATTTCAAAAAAAAAAAAAAAAAAAAAAAAAACTGAAATAAAACAAAAAAAAGATGAAAGAGAGAAGTAAATGTACATATCAGCTAGTTAACTTTACTGATTTATTCCAAGCTCGTCAAAGTAATGATGTTTCATTGCTTCCTTTGCTGTCAATCTTTCCTGGTGATCGTAACGCAAGAGCTTATCCACAAAATCAATAGCATCAGCAGTAGCAAATGATGAGTTATTGCTGTCAATAAATCTCGACCAGGGCTTTCGAGGATATGTTCCTAGATCTTCGTAATCATTGCTAAGTTGAATATCATACTTTTTGAGATACTCATACAGTCTATCAGTGCCCAGAACTCGGGCAATTTTCACTAACTGGTCAGTATTCGAAGTGCCATGGAAAAAAGGTTCTTTTTTGAAAATTATTGACGCAAACATGGCGCCGAAAGACCATAAATCTAACGAATAGTCGTAGAACTGAAAATCCACCAGTAGCTCCGGACCTTTGAAATAGCGGGAAGCAACCCTCACATTATACTCCACCTCTGGGTGGTAGAATTCTGCCAGGCCCCAATCTATCAGACGGAGTTCTCTTCGTTCGTGGTCAATCATAACATTATGAGGTTTGACATCTCTGTGCATTATGCCTCTTGAGTGGGCAAAATCTAAGGCCTAAAGGAGAAAAATAAGGGGAAGATAGTGTTAGAAACTGAAAGATAACAAAAGACCAATCCAATCCAACTTACTTTCAATAGCTGATACATGTAGTACTTGATATCCAAGTTCGTGAAAGTAGGATATAGAGATCTGAAGTCGACATTCAGAACCCGCTCAAAAATCAAAGAAGTTGTCTTACTCATATCGTCCTTCACGACATCGTACAAATTGATAACGTTGGGGCCGTTTCGCAGGTTCTCCAGGATTTTAATCTCTCTGTTAATCTTTTTGCTCTTGACTGGTTTCAGCACTTTTATCACAATATACCGATCATTGGCCAGATCCACACCCTCAAATACCTCAGAGTACTTTCCATGTCCTATTTTTCGTACGATTTCGTAGTTTTCTTGTGAGTTGAATTGAATTACAAAGTTTTCTAAACGGACCTGAGTTAGTTGCACGTTGAGAGCAGCGCAAGCGTTAATTGCAAGTACTTACCATAGTCCCAGTATGATTTGGGCATAGAATCATTGACGTTGGTATACACCTTTGATACGTATAGCGACATGTTTCTGCGAAAGCAATGGTGATACACAAGTATGCTGGTGTGCAGGTAAAAGTGGTGTTGTTATTGTTCTAGAAGGGAAAAAATGAGTGGGAGAGAAAAAAAAATGAGTTTCAATAGTTGGGGTTAGGGTATTTGCACTGTTGCCTTGTTCTTTTTTTTCCCAATTCCTACTTCCTTTTTTATAATCTTTCAGTATCTCATAGATTTATGTAGAAATCACTCACAACAATCGTTGCACCAGCCTACTTATTATTATGAGCGTTAACAAGGTCCGTCTGCCATTTGATTCAAGCTGCTACACGCATACTAAGTCAGGCAAAGTCTCACTAAAGCTTACTCCTATGACCTCTAAAACTAACTCTCTCATTGAGAGTAAAAGTGGTGGAACGGTCAGTATAAGTACCACGGAGGTCGTCTACATCCCACTGCCAAACTCTGCCACTCGGTACCATGTCAAGGACAAAGGGGACAAGAATTTCGAATCGTTATCCATACCGCTTGATCGAGTTCGCGACAGTCATGTCACTACACCTTTTATTGGGCCTAATGGCTGGGTGGCGATAATTTTCCCGAGCAGAATTGGAGGTCTTGAACCATTCAACGAAGCGTGGAAACTGGAACTGACGTTTTTGGATGGTGGCGCGTACGAATTTGAAGAAGCCTTTGTTAAATGTAGAGAAGCACGAGAGCTCGGTCAGAACCACATTGATGAGTTACCAGTATACGACGACAGCCTCCCCCCGTCATACCAGTCATAACAGCTCAAGTCCAGGAAATTCAAAGCATGAGTGTTTAGACAGTTGCAATTGTCGGACTTTACAAAGTTTTACAACAAGACTAAAAACAAAATCATCAAGATACATAATTATATTTTGGTTTATAAACCATGGATTTTCTTGTGTCTTCTAAGGTTGGAAACTACGCTGAAATGTCTTCCGCAGCCATCAAAGTCACATTTGAAAGGTTTTTCACCTGTATGTGAGTAGCTGTGGGTCTGGAGTGAAGACGGTCGCGTAAAGCGTTTTCCACATATTTCGCATACATGTTTTTTGGTGCTTTTCACTATTGTTTTAGAGCTGAAAGTGGTCATTAGGTGAGACTGGGGAGGAGGAGTAGTTGGCGAAAATGAATTGCTGGGTGATGAAATGTTAGATCGAGATGGGGGGTTTGATGCTTGCGCTAGTTGCTGATGTTGCTGCTGCTCTGGCTGCAGTTGCGGTTGTTGCTGTTGTGGTGGTAGTGGGAGTGATGCTGTTGCTACTATTGGTGCCGACAGTTGCTGCTGATGATGATGAATTTGCTGTTGGGGATTTTGATGATGCTGTTGTTGCGACTGTTGGTTGCTCAACTGTTGCGATAACTGAGGCGGTTGATGGCCTATTGGAACAATGATTGGTGAATCCGTAGATTGGATCTGAATAGGGGCATTAGTATAGTCATTTTGAGGAAACTGCTGAGTATTAGGGTAATATAACTGTTGGTGGAAAATTAATTGAGGATCTTCTGGGTAGGAAGCATGGCGTTGGAGAGGCTGGAGCTGGTAATGCATTGGAGAAGTTATCGGCAAGGATTGATTCCTAGCTCGGCTGTTTACATGAGACGAATAGTCAAATGGTATTTGCTGAATTTGATGCTGTTGAGTTATGGACTCTACTGGCATATACTCATTTTGTCGGCTCGTCGTTGGAGGTGTTGCTGAGACGGGGTAGAATATTTGGGTTTGATATTCAAGGGGATTCGAGGTAGGATTGTTGTCAAGGTTGTTGCTATAAGTAAATTCTTGCTTCATTATTTTTCAACTCGAAATCATCTTCAACTCTAAGGAACTGATAGAAAAGAAGGGGAAAAAGATAGAAAGAAGAAAATTGCTGAAATAATTTTGAAAAATGAAAATCCAAATATTTTTCTTTACTTTTATACTGGGTCAATCCAATTGTTTCTATATATGCTATGATGTTTTCTTTTTATCTTTTCAAGTTACTGAGTTGATACCTACAAATTCGGCATTTGAGAAAAAGAAAAGTAAATTTTACTACACCTAGGCTAATAAGTTATCATCGCCTACATGTAGGCTAATGTCTGGTTATCCGACTTAGCAACACTGCCGAACGCCAATTCCCTAGGTTTGTGTCCATACCGTTACCAGGGCAAAAGAAAAGAAAATTGAATATATATATAAATCAAAAGACAGTAAACAGCCGGGACCCAAAGATTTTGTTTCTATCCATGTCCAAGAGGGCCCCTGAAAATTTCCCGTTACTTTTTTCATTTTTTTTTTTTTTTTTTTTGATTTTGCTATGTTTCTTGTTCTATCTTGTCCCTTCTTTCTACTTGGCACTTTAGCTTACGATGGGTGTTTCGGCCAGTGCATATATGTATGTATTATGCATACAATTCTGCGGTATAGCTTACGTATATGCTACAGCATACTACAACCCTCACTAAGCGCTTAAGGTTTTTCACCTTTGTTGGTGCACGCGAGCCATACTTTTTTTGGCATGTACCTACATTTGAGATTTTTTTAATATAAGGCTTGTAAAGAAAAAAAAAAATGTCAGGGTTATCTCATGGTTAAGCAATTGCAATAACAATAAGGGTTACAAAAAAAAAAGTGTTAATAATAAAAATATACAAGCAATAATTATAACTTTATTCCAAAAATTTCAGTTAGTGTTTACCCAGAAATGTACAAGAAAAAATCTTAGCAAATGCCAGAACAACTTGCTGGTACTGATTTGGCCAAACAACAGGTTTCAATATTTCCACCACCTATTTTGCAGATTGCCCAGTTATGGCTGTAGGCTGGAAGTGTACACCGCGCGCACTGCGTTCAGCTCTGCACATTGAAAATCATTTAGCCATCTACGCTCTTTTCTCCGAGTACGACAAAGGGTACTCAGTTAAGCTCTTATTTGTCTTGATTTTATAGATTTGATGTCAGCGGTGCCTAGCAGAGTGTAAGGTGACACCAGTTAAGGCACAAAATTCTGTAGATCAAACTTCCACTAACCAGTACGTTTATTTAAACAATAATTGCACAGGCATCATTAGAGCCACTCTCCGATTTACCAAAAAAAAAAAAAAAAAAAACGCTATCACAGGTTTTGTACAGATAAACTTGAGGGTACAAAATTCAAAAAATTCAAATTAATTCAACTACAAATCACTGTTCAATAACTGAACAAGTGAAAGTATGAGCCCCTTGGATCGCTTGTGCAATGTCAAAAATATTATTCTTAGTTAGGAAAAGAAATTCGTAAATCTGCTCTTTGCAATCCTTAGTTTACATGACCTTTGGATAATTATCTCCAGAAATTTATGGTTAGAAACTAAAAAAAATTCTAGCGTTTCAACGAACTTTATTGATGAACGGAAAATCAAGTGTATACGTTGTAAAAAGTAGATCCAGCATTTTAGTAGATTTTAGAAGCTCTCTAATTGCTTTTTTTTTTTTTTTCTGTGCAGTGATTTTTTAAATATAATGGATAGCAGGCATTATTAAACACTGAATATAGTGAATCATGAAAATTGATATTGATCAAAGTCAGTACGTTTTCTAAAAAAAAAAGCGTCCACAATTGGCGGGTATTATTAAGTATCAAGGAAAAAACAATTAAAAACAATCTTGTTCACGAGTTTTCGAGAATGGTAAACAGATTCAATGGTAATAAATTAAGTTTTGGATTTAATTTATGGTCTTCGACATCTAATGATTCATACACTTTCCCACCCTATAATAATAGAAAGGGGCATGTTTATAGCGATTACCTTAAAAAGGTACATCATTTTAATATAGATTTTAAATATTTGTGTACTCAAGTGTTGACGGTAGTATACAGTAAATGCCGGCTATTTGAGTATGGGACTAATTACAAACTTGAGTGTTACTTTAATATCCACGAATGATCTCTTATCTTTTAACCATCTTTTTTTTTGATTTTTTTCAAGAGTTTTAGCTTGTTTATATATATAAACACTGTTTCTTTTCATCTCTAACAATAACCAGTCAAAAAGGTTTATGACATTTTAATAGGATATCAAGTCACACATCATGGACAAAGATGCGATTTCGGCACAGACCCCCTACAAATTAAAGATGGATAAATCTGTATGAACCTTGTCTTACATCGGTTTGGCGGAAGTAGGTTCGCAGTGGACAGTGTATATATGGTACATGGCAAAACATACATGTCTACATGAACGCCGTATATCCGTAGATACATATATCTTATCTTTTTAAATGTGAAGCTAAACACTAAAGAAGACCAAGAGAAAATACTGTGTTGGTTCTTGAAGAACTCTATCAATATTTTTGAAAAATAAATGAAAATCTTTTTTTCTTTGTGGAAAATAGATTTTTTTGCATCATCTCTACCCATATAATTATATATGAATGCCTGTCCAATCCACCTACCGAGCAGAGTTCAAGTTCCCGAAAGTTTAAGGCGCTAGTAAGTTAATGAAATTATTTGGAAAAACGGGGGTATTAAAAAAAGCCTTTATCTGGCTAATTCATAACTACACACCCTTTAGTATAAATGCACTGCCTTCTCCCCCCCTTACGCGCATGGTATTTTTTTTTGCATTTCGCGGAGTTCTCTCTTAATTTTATGGCCACCAGTAATCATAAAAATATAAACCTGGCTATTGCGTATTTAATCTTGTTGAATGCTTGAAAGCTTTTAGCACCTAAGTATTTGTTTGGTTAATCATCCTTGTGGCATTTGGGGATAGTAAAGTCCTATACAAAAAAATAAGCAGACTACTGAATGATCAAATTTCATATGATTATATGAGATGCCTCTGTATGGTATCACATAAAAGATGAATGCCCCTGTAATTCTAGAGCTGTATTACCTTGTAAAAAAAATAATTTGCTTGAAATTGGTCAGTCTAGAGCCTCTGTGCTCAAAACATTTTTTACTTCATCTCCGTCGCTGCAAACAGACAGCAAAAGTTTGTCTACAAGAATAGGAATAAATCTACGTTAAAAAAAAATAAATATGAAAATCTCAGGGTTCTTTTAGATACTTTGTGATAAAATAAGCTTGTTCTGATTGGTGATAAAAAAGAAAGAACTCTGATGTTGATGAAAAGGCAACATTGAGAAATCTTGAAACCCTTGATTTTATAGTCAATCCGCTATCATTCTTTCTTTTTTTTTGAATCGTTGAGTTAATAGAATTAGATTTAAACAACCAGACAGGGTGTTTCGCTCCAAAACAGGGGAAGAATGCGCAGCAATTTGCAGATCGAGTCAGAATTTACGGGCTTAACATTTGCGGTAATAGACGTCCGCTCCAGATGCACTTCAGATTGTTCTGATCTGTTTGAAACTAGCTTGCTAGACTTCTCCACAGAAAAGTCTTTGCAGCTTGTAAGAATATTCTGGGCATCTCAAATTTCCATGCCTGTGTGTACAGATGCGCTACAGGTGAGCCTGTCATCTTGACAATATTCAATATTTACCATGGGAGAGCTAAAATAAATTAATGGTTTTTTTATTACTGGCCTGAGTGCAAAAGAAGTGTTAGTTAACAGACACTATTTAGCCATATTTCACAGCGATTTAAAACAGAAAAATATTTTCTTCATAACAAGACTTTGTTTTACAACAAAGAAATGATAAATGTTTGTAATATTTAGTGGCATTGTATAGAGGCTCAATTAGGGCCTAGTAACCGCATGATTAGTTTAGTCTATGGCACTTTACAAATTTACAGAACAAATTATTAGATTATCGATAAACACAAGACTTTTTTCAACAATTGTTTTATCATCTTTTTTTTGGTGATACAACCACATTCATTTTGGTTTACAGAAAAAAGGTTTTTCTGCCTCTTTTTTTTGTTAATATTCTTTAAAACTATTATCATGAGTCGTGACTTGTGCGAGTTAGGTTTAGATCCTAGGTGTATGCACAAAATACGTTTATACAGTGTGTAATTATGCAACTTATTTGCCCTCGCTTTATTTAAATTTGACTATTCTGAACTAAACTATTCCTTCCTAATCACAGTTCTGCAAGATTCCTTTTGAAAGGGATCTAGGAGTAAAGACTCAACGTCTAAAGATTAGACTCATGTTTTTCAGTAGAAAATTTCTAGCTCCATCAATCAATCTTCCGTCGATCGTGTCCTGAATCTGAAGTGACTCCAAGTAAGAATATTCTTAGCAGTCTTTGAGTTGGTTTTCCTTTGACTTTTAGAAATCATCTTCTGGGTCTCGAATTTGGGGAGGAGTAACGAGGGACGTTTAAAATTTTTTTTTCCATTGGAGACGTTTAATTTAAAAGAAATAAAATAAAAAAAAGAAGCTTGACTAGCTAATAATAATAATAATAAAAAAAGAAAGAAGACTTATACAAACACTTTCCAATAAATCCGTATTCAGTAGTAGAGGATTTTTAAATTAGAGAAAAAGATTATTCTCTTTTTTTTTATTCCTTCAGGGGAAACACTTCTCTATTTATAATTTTTAATGTTCCATGATTAAAAGACGAAGATAAATTAAATTAAAGGCGGATAATGGAGAAAGGCAGGTTTCTAGTCTTTTCACCAGCTTCCACGATTGATTGATAACTCTTCTTTACGCAGAAGGTCTAAAAAGATAGAACTTTATATCTTAATTTGAAACGGTGTAAAATAAAATCTGAAAACCTCTGAAATGAAAAGATTACGTCACACGGTATTGAAGGTATTAACAGGGAAGGTACAACTATCGCAGTGGAATTTCAGCGTCATGTAGTCCATGCATTTTTAAACGATTTTGCAACTGATTAGATACATATTCAGACCAAAAAGTCGGAACTGCGAGGGTTGTCATAATACATATACCTTAATTGAAGATAGAGCTCAACTCACCTGAGAAAAAATATGATTTTTTTAAGTTTTGTAACTTAAAACACAATATTCAATTAGCTAGATATGATATGTATAGACTTTTTTTTTCCAACTGAATTAACAACAGTCTTTCCAAAATTCTAGACATTGTTTTATAGTACAAAAAAAGCAAATTCTATATACTGTACTTTCTCCGAGTAACGCATAAATGTTTTGAATAATCCTGAGTTAATAGTCCCGAATCACAATATGGCAAGAATAGAGGATTTAAATAATAGAATTTTACTTAAGGAGCGTTATACGAAGAGGAATGAATTTATCTACCCAAAACTTTTGTCAAAAAAAAGTGTTTTTTTTTCCAGTTACACGCATGTCATGTATTAAAACTATTTCTAAGTGAGGTTCAATGAAAAACAACTTTATTGCTGAAAGTGCTGTTAACTGAAAACAATTAAACAGTTTTCGAGAAAATCAACTTTTTTATTTCGGAGGGTTTAATCGATACGGGTTTTTTCATAGCTTGGCTCAATTAATTCATTACTTGAAAGGGGGATTTTTACATTCATCAAATTCTTGATTTTCTTTGTAGCTGATTATTCACTCAGTCAGATAAGCTTGTTAATATTTCACTCTGTCTATTTATAAAATTGATCTACTAGGTTTTATGTGTCTCATGGTTTTCTTAGTCTATGATGTCATTTATGAATAATTTGTTGTCCTTAAATTCTGGAGCTTTCAATGCTAGCCAAGAATGCTACTCTGTATTCAATACAAAAAAAAACCCGATTTTTAACCAGGTTTCTTCTACGTATAGTTTTTTTTCAATTTTTTTCTTGCTATCTATTATATCCTCTAGATGCTAGACCAACAGTTATTTTTTTTAATTCATCCATTTTTCTAGTGTCTGTGGTATATGCGGAGAAATCTTACCATGGGAAAGTTTGTTTATGCAATGGTTTGTATCCTGTGATTATCTTCACATGTTTGCAAATCTGTATTAATATTTTAGATAGGTATACATAGAAAAAAAAAAACTGTTTATTTTTCTAATACGTAGAAGCTATAAAACAAAAGGATACAAAAAGGAAGACACATAGTTTTATTTATCGCAACGAGACTGAAATGAAACCCTTTCAGAAGTTTAGACGTTTGATGGCATGAAACTCTCCATGGATAGCCCCATGTGTTGAGGAAACCAATTAAATATATATACTATATGATCCTATTTGGATACCTTTGCTCATAATATTAACTATGCAAATTGATATAATATTTTTGAACTTATTTAATTAATCTAATCTCTTCCAAACTTGAAAATTCCCCATGCCAGACTGCTTGTGGAATTAGTATATAATCTGGAAGCTTTTTCAAAGTCTTTTTTAGGTTCGACCGTCAGTTTTGCCTCTCCATTTGTAGCTTCTGCAGCAGTGCTAGGTGTGAACTCTTCGGCTGCCCCCAAAGCTACCGCAATAGGAGCAATGTGCTCTAATGTTGGGTGAGCCTCTCTTGTTACAGGATCCTTGAATAGATTGGTGAGATTCTCGAGTCTACTGGAAAGTGGTCCTTCAGACACAGCCTTCTTAAGTCTCTCCTCAAACTTTTTCCCGTAGGGAGCGACGCCACCCATATACTCCCACATATCTCTAAGGTTGTGAACAGACATTCCCGAACATACAATGGCAACGTCGTCACCAAGTCTATCACGAAGTTCCTTTAGCTGGGTGCCTAATTTGTGGCTGATTTCGGTTTCGTACTGGATGTCAAGGGGCGAGCGGGACCTCATTCCGCTAGGAGAAGAAGGTAAAGAGAGCTGAACGACAGGGAAAGGTACATAGTTCTTCTCGCCCTTGACACTGTATTGAGGAAAGGCGACTCTGAAGGGGACCCAAAGACCATGATCAATGCCCCGGCTGCCGTAGAGCTTGGCATTAAAAGCCGGCTTGCCGTCGGCGGTAGTAGAAAGCTTTTCAGCCAAATAGCGCGAGAACTGTTTCGAGCCACGGGTATGAAACTCTTCTTTGTACATGTGCTTGGGGAAGCCGTAAAAATCATAGATTAAAGAATTTTCACCATCAGTCGACGTGATACCAATGGTAGGCAAGCCATTAGCAGACTTGACATATTCTTCCTGCCAGTGAGCACTGACGACAACAAGGGCTTTGGGAGGATCCTCGAGAAGGGCTTTTCCAATAGAAGAGACCTGGTCAAAAGCGCCGGCATCGCCCATCTGATCTTCTCTGTACATGAAAGTTGGGCCTCCATGGGAGATAAAGTAAATGGGTCTGAGACGGCTAGTGACAGTGGAAGCTAGAGTAGAAACTTTGGACATGGTGGAATTGGTTTCGCGTTGTAAAACTTGTGTGGCTGACAGTGTTTGCTGTTGTTGTTGTTGTGATTGCATTAATCTGAATATTAGTCCTGAGAAAAGCACGATCACAATAGAAAGTAGAATTATGAGTTGTCTTGAGTTATAAGCCATAGTAAAGAAAAATCTTTGTAGAAATATAGCCAAGGTCAGGACTACTTATATATGTTTCTCTGAGAGTATGGCTAAAGAAAAAGAAAAAAAGCATTAAATCGATTGATCATTTTAAGAATCGTTTCGGAATTTCCAATCATAAGTCATCAAAAGGCTTTGACTAATAATCATGTTAAGATTCGAAATCGTAAACCTGTTGAATAAATCGCAGTTGAGAGTACATTGTTGCGATGTTTTCGATGACAAAAAATTGATAATCCATAAAGTCAGTTGCCTAAAACGGGCAACAATTTCTAGAGCCTTCAAGCCTAGTTAAAGCGCGTGACGACAATTCTGCTTATTCAGCACATATCACGTGATTTTAACTTAATCTATTGACAAGAGTTATGACTTCAGTCAGAAACAGGTTATGTTTTAGGCCCTATAATATTTGTGAGCAGATAGAAAATCTGTTTATTGTCCTAATATCTAGAAGTTACATTAAATAACAAAAGGATATAAAAAAAATACATATAGCTCTAACACTTATTTCAATGAAGCTAACAAGGTAACGCTCTCTGCGCGTGTAGGGGGTTTTGATATTCGATGGCGCCGAATTCACCATGGGGAGTTCCATGGGTTGAGGGAAATCTGAGATATATAACACCTGGTAGCTCAATATCAGAGATTGACTAACAACAAAACCTTAAAAAGCTGATCTAATCAAGCGAACCATCGGCAAAGAAAATGCGGTAAGGAGTCTAAGAACTTGACCACCGCACCAAGACCCTTCTTGGTATCAAGAAGGACTTGGAGATCAAGCTCCGGAAAAGCTTTTCTCAAGCAGCTGCGCTCCGTAGGATGTAGAGCACAATCTCTTAAAATGTGTTCAACTGTTTCCAGTTGACCACATTCACAGTAGTGACTTCTCTCGGCAATGAACCTCTTCTTGAAATAACTTCCAAGAACACCATGTTCTGTGCGAAGCTGAAACAGCTTACTCAGAGTATGACGAGGTGCAGTCACCATGAAGACTTTCAGTGGATTAGGATACCCCTTACCATATAGTTTCCTCTGAGTAGAAGAGAAGTATTGTACGAGTTTGCCCGGTATTTGTGAGTAGTCAATTTGTTTTAAAAAATAACCTAAAATAAAAGAAAATAACTGACGGTATTCAATTGATATCTGTATTCAACAAAAGTCATGAACCTCACGCTCGTATTCATTCTAGCAATCTGTTTACTTTCTCAGCATCTGAAATTTATTTATCATATATATAGTTTTATTTTACAGATACGGTAATTTCTGAGACTGACAAAGAAACGTGTTCAGCAAAAACTACAACGGTACACACTCAGCGCCTGATTTCTCATGAATCAATCTACGTAATAAAGTAATTCTAGAATATATCATAATTTGTAGATCAATTAATAAAACTCAAAAATCTGGGGAAAACAGTTACGATTTTGCTTGCTCCTGTTTCTTTCCCATTCATGCCAAATTTTGTGAACATGGTCATCCAATTTTATTGGCATATTATCACTGGCGTGTCATTTAAGTATTTAAGTGGTGGACAACATTATTTAAAAGAAGACAAGGCACAATTGGACAAAACATGAGATACACATTTCAGCTTGCCTGTCAGAAAGGTTGGGGGTTCTATGACAATGTTGTTTATGAAAGTGCAAATCAGAACTCCGATAAGCTAATTTCAAATTAAAAATCTACTCTTAGCTATTTTTCTACGAAATAATTGATCTCTGCAACATTCAGCAGCTACTTCTTACTAACTAAATACTTGCAGTAATAAAGGTTCACGCCAGATATATTTCAATTTATCCTAGTGTATGTGATAGCAGCTTATCAGAAATTTTCACGGAAAACGCCTTGTAACTCATGAAGAAATTCCAGGCTTTTCCAATTTCCGTGAATAAATCTATAAACATACCCCGAATAGCTCGAAATCTAGATAAGCCTAATCTTTCTCATGACATTAGCACAAGACACCCGAAATAAGCTAATGTGCTGCTTTTGTTGCGACAGATTTTCAGAGAGTTTAAAATTGACTAATTTATTTGAAAGTTTACTTAGCTAAATAAGGTAACGGGGTTAATTACTTACAGAGAACAGGACGAAATACTCAAAAATTGATTTCTAAAAACGAAAATTCTGGGGAAAGATTCTAGATGGGGTTTAAAGAGAACTAGTCTGTTACTTCTAGAAATTGAATTTGAAAAAATATTGAAACGTGTTTTGCTGAAGCTACCAAGCCATGCAAGAGAGAGAGAGAGAGAGAGAGAGAAAAAAAAAAAAGTGTATGCTTTTAACACTGAAATCGACAAATTACTATCTAAATTTATTATCACTGGAAAGATAATCTAACTGGTAATACCATGTTTTTACTGTATTGAAAAGTCACTTATAATCATAAAAGTTATCACTAGAAACTTTTTCTAGGAGCTGTATCTAGACTTTTTATACTGATCTTTAAGATTCGAGGTGTAGTAGAAGTGTGCATAAGCATACAAGTTAATGAATCCTGGGTATAGTACATATATAAGCTTTTGCAGTCTAGTTTCACTGATTAAGACGAACAAAAATTAAATAAAAAAAAAAAGTAACATATTAAGACCTGGGTTGACTTAATCAAAGGAAAATTTTGTTTTGCAGGCTGCTCATGTAAGGGTCGTTTGATAAAGTTGCGAAGACCAATTTCTTGGGGTTGTTCATTTTCATTGTTTAGCGATTTCATTTACTCTTATAGGCTTTTTTTCTTTCTCTTTTCTTTCTTCCTTCTCTTCCCTATTTCCCACTTCAGAACAAGAACAACACTAACCTTCCTTCGGCCACCCGCCAACTACATCCAATAAAAACCCTTGAACCCCCTTGTCTTACCAATAATTCTTTGCTTCAGCACGCAAAACTCACACTCATGACATCTCCTGCTACCGCAGCTAGAGAATTTGCTCCCCTAGGGAACAATAATCCAGTCTTTTCGAAACTTTCTACAGGCTTGCAACAGCAACAACCAGACTTTCCCCAGCAAAAGAGTAAGCATCAAGATCTTTTATTTACCTGCCCGGCACCAGTATTTTATTGTGTATTTTGATCTTTGCTAACTTCATCAACTCAGATCTTTCTCATGTCCCTTGCAAGTTCTTTCGACAAGGCCAGTGTCAGGCAGGCAATACATGCCCGTTCTCACATTCGTATGATGCAGTTGGACAGACTCCTTGCAAGTACTTTCAAAAGGTAGGTGAGAAACCGGTCATTGATTATTGTTTTCAACACTCAAGCTAATTTATTTCCATGATATCAGGGGAATTGTAAGTTTGGAGCGAAGTGCGCACTAGCTCACATCCTTCCTGATGGAAGACGAGTCAATCAAAGACAACAGCAATTTCAGCAGCAACAAAGTCAACAGCCTCTGCAACAGAATCAACACTCTCAACAACACCCCCCACAGCAGCAACAGCCTCCAGTGCAGCAACAAGGACAGTTTCTTTCATCAACTCAACAACAACAACAGCAACAACAACAGCCGCAGCAGCAGCAGCAACAATCCATCTTGCAAGTGTCATCTATTAAATTCAACGAACCTTATAGTCTTTCCAATAACTCGCCTGTAGGCAGCGTGAAAAAATCTGACGATATTCATCGGTCACTTTCCAACCAATCAATCTGGAATACTCCCACAGGTATCAGTGCTTCTCGAAAATCCTCAGTGTTGCAGCGTCCGCCCATGGGTTTGCTTGCGACGTCTTTTTCCTCTGTCACTGTCGATGAATGTGCTATTGATGACGAGGACGACGGACTCGCGTACCAGGAAGACTTTGTGCCGTCATCGTTAACAGATCTACTTACCCCTCAGGAGCGCGAGCGCCGGGGCTCAAAACCATCAAGTGCAGCTACTCCAGTCTCTTTTGCCACTACTTCAATACCTACACAGCAGACGAGTAGTGTGGTAGTCGGAAATAGTGAAATCTGGTCGTCTTCACCGAGACTGGCGACACGAAAAACTCGTGACAATTCTTTCAGCGAACTTGCCGGCTCCCCATTACGTCACACGTATCCTGCGCCTATAGGGACACCTGAACGCTCCTCTTTGTTGCTCAAACAATTCAGCGCGATTGGTACTCCTATGGGAACCTCACCGAGCATCAACCAGGTCTTGATTACAAAAAGCAACATAATTAACAGCAGCACTAGTGGCGCTGGCACCAACGGTACAAGCTCTAAACATAACACTGAAAGTTTGTTTGACGACGACATTAATCCTATGGACTTTGATGAAACGCAGTTTCATATGGACGATGAGGAGGGCGAGCTAGACCACAATACGGACAAAAACGAAAACAAGAACTTGCACCTTGTTGCGGACGAAGTTATTGGCAATGGGCGGGAGTTGTACCAAAACATGGGGAGCCTTGTTCGGTAGCCAACACCCACTTTCGCTCGCTACGATCCTGGCATTATGGCGCTAAAAAATCGCTAATGTTGGCTCACTCTTAGGGGGGTCTTTTGATATTATATAATCTATTACATAACACATAAAAGTTCAAAATTTTGTTATTTTTCCAAAAAAAAAAAGTCACTACCACCATTTTTGTAGATGATGGGCATGCTGAGAGCCATAGCAAGTCAACCAAGTAAAGGCTAACAAATGTTAAACATGCGTTCAAGGTTTATTTCCGTTGCACAATTAATAGTCTTGGACGTGGACTCAGCCGAAGACTATGAGAGCCTGCACACGCAAAGCACAGGGATCAACAGCCAACGAACGGCACTTGGCTTTTATTGCAAGCCTAAAGTTCCATCAATGTTCTACGGCATTTACATAGCTGGCTAGCTATTCTCATTAAAGTAATATTAGTAGTAATAGTATTTATTGGGCCATTCCCAAACGCACGCTTGATCGTAGTAAAATGTGCGAGAACCTGGGACTACATGTAGCTAATCGCCACGCAACGTGATAATATATGACGATGGGAAAAAGATGGTTGAGTCTCTAAGAGTCTCAAATATCAATAAATTTGGCAAAGGCATGTGTGCTTTTTTTTTTTTTTTTTTTTTTTTTTCAACCTGGTCGAATCGATTTTAAATTTCATCGCATCAACAATAATGGCAACAGTTAAATGCTCTGAGTTCTAGATGAATCTAAGCTTGGAAGCATTCAGTGCACATGAAAAAAAGAAAGAATTAAATTCTTTTGGAGATACAAAACTTTGAAAACTTTGGGTTTTCATCACAATATTTCACCACAGCGGCGTCACCTCCCTTTTTTTTTTGTTGTTAAAATTTCTTATTTTCTTAACATCCCGTCCACATTAGTCCGTTTCTTTTTTTTCTTTTTCCACCACCCTCCTCTACGATATAATCCTTTATTTATCACCACCACCACCGCCGACATCGTCCTTCTCTCTTTCCTCTCCCTCCTCCCATCATCGCAATGAGCTATCCACAACGCTTAGTTCAGCCACCAAGCTACAAACTTAATGACTTGCTGGACGCAATCAAGCAGGAGTACGAGGCCGTAACCAATGAAGCCTCCTCTTTCCGAATTCATAAAGATGAGTTTGACAGAAAGTGTAAGTTGCATAGTTTAGCTACACCACTCATCCAATAGTAATTTCATGTCCATCCAACTAACCTTCATATAGTCAGCCAACAGAATGCTGAAATGCAGCAAATAAAACAGACCGTAATGGAACTTGAGCTCAACCATCGGAAAATGAAAGAAAGGTACGAAGAAGAAATTCTTCGTTTAAAACGCGAAATTGAAAACCGTGCCACTCAGCAACAGCAACAGCAACAACAACAACAACAACAACAACAACAACAACAACAACAACAACAACAACAAC
>JAKUCA010000090.1:0-28792 GCA_030567025.1 Geotrichum europaeum
ATTAATGAGTTTTGTGTTTTTCAATAAAAATATCTATTCATACTAATTTTTTTTTTATACACAGTCTTTTAATTGTAGTTTGTTGACGCGATTTGGGATTTTGAATCGTTTTCTGTACGGTCGCGTTTTTGTTATCGCGTCAATTAGCAAGGTTAGTTCAAAGGGGGTTCACAGTGGCTTTGTGATACATCCTCGTGCTTGAAGCCTGTTTTTCGGGCATATGGCCTTTTTTTTTCTTCCCCTCATCTTTCTAAAATGAAAAGAAAAGGAGCAAGGGATTAAGATTGCCTGGACCTACACTATTGATAGATACAATCTCTTTAATCTCCTCACTGAGCTTTGAAAGAGAATTAGGGAAACATCAACCAATGGAATTTGCCAATCGGACCCCGGAGGAACATTGGGGGGTCAAAAGCTTTTAGTACTGTTCTGGTTTACTTGAATCAACTACAATTATCAACCATCCCTCGGGAGGGCAGTTAACTCTACCAGAACCGGGAGCTTAGCCTTGTAGATATCGCTCATCCTGCATTCAAAAAAAAAAACAAGCCAACGTAGAATCATCGTTATATTATCACATAAATTCCATCGATAAAATTAACCACCCACTCTCAAAGATTAGCGTAATACGGCTGAAGCTAATCTAGGTTCACCCTCCTCCCCCCTTTCGTACTGAAATCCAGATCTATAGAGCTGCTCAATTTCTTTTGCAAAATTAATCAATGAAAGTATTTTCTTTCTTGCATCTCTAGAGCCGCCATGACCCAGTTGGAGTTTTAATACTATCAGGGAATCAAGAGGGAGTGAAGAGGAAAAGCGAGAATTCACAAAAAAAAAAAAAAAAAAACACACACACGAGGTCTAGTCACTCGTTATATCATTTATGCTCATATAGAGGTCTGCGATCGGGCCACAGAGTTTGGCAACTTTTTGAAAAGCCAAAAAAAAAATATTCAGAAAACGTTGCGTCCCAAAAATCATTTTTTTTTTTTTTGGTATTTAAATAACATTATACAAGTTCATACAATAATGAGAAAAACAATAGAAAAATTTAAGGGTGAAAAAAAATAATGCAAGGGAGTGGGGATTTTATTTTTTTGGTCTGATTTCCACCACCAGGCAAGAAGTACCTTTAATGATAGTACAGAAACCTTTCTACTTCAAGTTTGAGCAGGTTCTAGGTTTTTTATTTAAAAAAAAAAAAACAACCTCCTTTCCCCCCACCTGTTTAAGCGTCAACAATGATGGAAAAATTGGAAAAAGAGTGAGTCCTAGTTATTAGAAGTGAACGCTAAAAAATAAACAAACAAAAAACACTAATAATTATAATAATTATAATAATTATAATAATAATAATAATTATAATAATAATTATAATAATAATAATAATAATAATAATAATAATAATAATAATTAATAATTATAAATAAATACCAATCAGATTGTTTGTTTTTGAATTATTGATATCGTCAGGTTCTGTGGGTCAGACCTTTGACTGCTCGTGAAAGAATTGCCTAAGGTTAAATCTGATTATGCCCTGACTACTTTTGTTTTTTGCCCGCTGTGCTGTTCGTTGCACCCCCTGTTTTTTTTTGCAGCCGGGGGCGGTCCTTGAAAAAAAAAAAAAAAACTTAGCACCAGGCCCTTGCCACCCATAGCTATATCTTAGAGCTCACTGTCTATATCACATGACCCCTGATATTCACAAAATAACAGTACGCAATGTTCGCGTATCATCTCCGACTACACTACTGTCTTACGCATAAAGTTGCTTAAATATGGCTGATCGGACGGGAAGAAAACTACTAAAAATACATTAAAGAAATAATACATGAAACTGTTGCGTTTAGAAGCACTTTCTGTGGACAATAGAAGGTCCAGACTCGTCGTACTCCTGCTTGGAGATCCACATCTGTTGGAAGGTGGAAAGGGAGGCAAGAATAGAACCACCAATCCAGACAGAGAACTTTCTCTCGGGAGGAGCAATGATCTTGACCTTCATGGAAGAAGGAGCAAGAGCAGTAATCTCCTTCTGCATACGCTCGGCAATACCGGGGTACATGGTGGTACCACCTGACATGACAATGTTACCGTAAAGATCCTTACGGACATCAACATCACACTTCATGATAGAGTTGTAAGTGGTCTCATCAATACCAGCAGCCTCAAGACCCAGGACAGAGGGGTGGAAGAGAGCCTCAGGAGCTCTGAATCTCTCGTTACCAATGGTAATAACCTGACCATCGGGAAGCTCGTAGCTCTTTTCCAGGTTGGAGGACTCGGCAGCAGTCTGGAGCTCCTGCTCAAAGTCAAGAGCAACATAACAGAGCTTCTCCTTAATCTCACGGACAATTTCACGCTCAGCAGAGGTGGAGAAAGAGTAACCTCTCTCAGTAAGAATCTTCATGAGGTAGTCGGTCAAGTCACGGCCAGCCAGGTCAATACGCATAATGGCGTGGGGAAGAGAGAAACCAGCGTAAATGGGGACAACGTGGGTGACACCATCACCAGAATCAAGAACGATACCGGTGGTACGACCGGAAGCATAAAGGGAAAGGACGGCCTGGATAGAGACGTAGAAAGCAGGGGCGTTGAAGGTCTCAAAGACAATCTGGGTCATCTTCTCTCTGTTGGACTTGGGGTTGACGGGGGCCTCAGTCAGGAGGACAGGGTGCTCCTCGGGAGCAACTCTGAGCTCATTGTAAAAAGTGTGATGCCAAATCTTCTCCATATCATCCCAGTTTGTGACGATACCATGCTCAATAGGGTATCTGAGGGTAAGAATACCACGCTTAGACTGGGCCTCGTCACCAACGTAGGAGTCCTTCTGGTTCATGCCGACCATGATACCCTGATGTCTGGGGCGACCGACAATAGAGGGGAAAACAGCACGGGGGGCATCATCACCGGCAAAACCGGCCTTGCACATACCGGAACCGTTATCAATAACGAGAGCAGCAATTTCGTCTAGTAAAACCGGGTTAGCATTTCTGTTCTACATGCATGTGGCAATGGTGGTGGTGAGAAACAATTTTTCATTGGTTGGGACAATTTCATCACAAAAAGTATAATCGTGGCATTTTCAAAAAGCAACGCAAAAAAAAGAAGACAGAACATCAAAAAAAAAAAAAAAAAACGCCAGCAACACAGCCAATGCCATCATCCATCCAACGTAGCTAATGACGGCAATGGATAAGAATTGCGGTGACACTGGACGAGTTTACTAATGCGATTGTGATGATTTGGGTTGATAATGATGACAAGTGTACAAAAAGGAAAATGGAGATAAGGAGGTGGTAGTCTCCACCTCATCCAAAAAGCGCGGAAAAACAACTCAGCACCAGCCAATGGCCTTGATTAATTGATAAAACAAAAAATAGCATACCTTCCATTTTTAATTAGTTGTGATTGATGATGATGAGAGATGAGGGAGTGAAATGAATTTAGAATTCGATGAAAAAGAGAGAGGGAAAAGAAAGAAAGAGAAAAAGAGAAAGGGAGAGGAAGGAAAAGAAAAAGAGAGTTTTAAATAATTTTTTTAGCAAAAAAAAAAAAAAAAAAAGGAGAAGTACTTTATAGTAAAGTTATTATGACGGGAAAAAAAAAGGAGGGAAATTTGGCAAAAAGGTCAGGGAAAGGGCGAGTTTTTTTTTTTTTCAATCATGTCGCTTTGAAAAAAGAATCAACTGCTGGCAATTTGGCAACCGCTGTTTTTACAATTTAAGTCCAATTCACCATATCATTAATAATGATTATTCTTTGCTATCTAGTGTTTTAGCTTGACGACTTGAAGTGGTTCTTACCATGTGAACCATCATTTTTGTGCTTGGTTTCTGAGGTTTTACACCATCGTGTCCTCATCCACCATTAAAGTACACAACCATATTCTTTTTTTTTCTTCAAGTCTCCCCTTAAACTGTCTGCATAATAACTAGTGGATTTGCCGATAATTGATGCCAGCAATGCCCCTGGTTCTACCATCTTTCGTCCCTTTTTTTTAAAAAAATTTCTTTCTGGACTCTTTTGTGCGCATACTGTATTATGGCGCACACTATATGAATCAGATAAATGCTCTAATTGCACAGCCAGCACTGCGAAGAAAAAAAAGACGTCAGCAGCCATCTGACAAAGATGAGCATTAAAGGTTTCGTAATATATATAACATGAACCCTTGATCCTAGTTGATGCCCCATCATCAAGATCATGGCTTGGATTCTGAAGCTAGACTTTAATCAAGTTTGTGTAACAATTCCAGAGTCAGGTCGCACATGGTGTTCACGTATGCCCCAGATCAGGCATGACCCCACGAAGTTTCTTGATTTCAACGTTAAACGCTCGTGGGTCGGCTACCTCTGAGTGTATTTTTTTTTTATCGCACTTGGCTGGATTTTGACAATCAATATAACAGGATCTATCTATTATTATATCCCAATGGATCTAAGAGTGAACAAAGGGCCATTTCTCTTGTGTATTTTCCACACATAAACTTCTCAGACATACCAACATATTGCTGATCTGATACCCTGGTTTTGTCACTGCACTATTAGTTCGAACTTTTTGTATTAGCCAAAGTCTACTGTTCAACTGTGGGTGGCAAGAGCGGGTGTCGATAAACCCGCCGTATATGAACCATGCAAAGAAGAGCAAAATCCCCACTAATGCTGCGGTTTGCCATTTATTTTAAACCCCATTTCATCAGCCTGTAAACCCGTTCAATGGCAAATATCATAACCCTATAATATTAACCACTCTTGTTATTACTGTTTGAGATAACAGATCACGTATCAGATTATACTGGTGGTTGTTGTTGCTTTTTCTATCAAATTGGGAAATTGGTTGACGTCAACAATAAGGGATTTAGAGGGGCGGGAACTCGCTTTGACCATCCTTCAAGGGCAAAGCTTGCGAAACTTTTGCCTTCTCTTTCCATATGAAACAAACAATTAACTCCCATACAAACGCTTCCCCCAAAGCAGGGTAACACATTCATGAGCTTTGTCCATATTGACTATCAATAACTATCCTGATACCCAGCACTTGCCCACTACATTTGCCACTATCATCACCAAAAACAATTCATCTATATAATGTCGCAAGTCCTCATCACATTTAACGCCGGATACGGCAAGTTTGACAATGAGACCAAACTCGTGACCCCGCTTCCCGGCAAGGGTAAAGTGACCATCTCGCGCGAGTCCGAGGGCGACTTTCCCTTCTTCCAGTGGGAAGCAAGAGACGGGTTTGAAGCTGACCCCTCGATCTACCCCTCTGAACCTTTGGTTCTGATCCCCGGCGATGCGAAATGGATTCATGCCAAGACTTGCAAAACGGGCCGCATGTTTGCGCTCAAGTTTGCCAGCTCCGACCAGATCCAGTTCTACTGGATGCAGACGAGGGTCGAACGCGGTAGTGAGCTCGACACGCTGACGCCCTTGGACAAGTCCATATTTGAGCAGATCACCTCGTTGCTCCGCGAAGAAGAAGAAGAAGAAGAAGAAGAAGAGGATGAAATGGAGTACGAAGAGGAGGAGAGGGCTCCTACAAACACGATTGCTACAAATCCGAAAGCGGCCACTTCATCAACCCCGTTGTCAGCAGCAGCGTCCACAGCTCCTGATCTGTCAAATCTGCTTAATTCTGTGACAACGCCTACCAATTCGAGGGATTCGATTCCCATTGTCAACATTAGCGACGCGTTGCCCACGTCATTACTGGTCAACCACATTAACTCGCTGCCTGAGCCGCAGCTCCAACCCTTGTTGGACAACCTTCCCGACCAGGTGCCCAAGACCAAGGAGGAGTTACTACGGATCATTCAGTCGTCACAATTTTCACAGGGAAGTGATACCTTTTCAAACGTATTGATGCAAGGTGGCTTGGGCCCCATTGTGGCCAGAGAACTTGACTACCCCTATCAAGGAGAGGGGGTAGAAGGGTTTCTAAACGGCGTGAGAAAGTCAGCACCCAAAAAGGAGGAGGATAAGCAAGAGTAGCCATGTGTAGGTGCTATTAACCCTAGCTGGGACCCGCTAGCTGGGGGACGGTTTTTTCTCTCTTTCTGTTCCTATTTAGGCGAGACAGGATATGCAATGCCAAATCTAAGCGATGGTGTTCAATGCTGATTACTCAACGGGAGGGAAATCCTCACACATATGCTTACTGAATGATTTATGGGGCAGGGGAAAAAAGGGGGGGGGGGCGGCAGCAGCGGTTTTCGACTAATTTTTTTTTATTCCTGCTGATTATGTTTATGCTGCCCTTATACATTTTTTTAATCTTCATTATTTATTTACTAAAAACAGTTGTCTTTAAAAGTTCCAAAAAAAAAAAAAAAATACAAATACGAAATATCAAAATCAGTTATTAGCAGACAGAGACCGGAGAGATATTTAATAATTAAAGAAGAAGAAAAAAATGGGTCGTGCATCTTCCGATAATAATTAAAAGGAAGGATTTTAATTAGTTGACACGCGTTAGTTATTTGGTGATATTATACATTACTGAGAAAAACTCGAAGCAGTGTGGAAATTTTTACACGCAGTCAGGATGATCTCGGATTCAACCTGGATGGAACAATAAAAACTGGTTGAAAACTTGGGACTGAAAGGGGGAGGGGTTGGTGCTGAGTGACCATGATTCTGTGACTCGATGGCAGCAGTAATTGATAATTAAAATGGCAGAGTCATGGTCTGGGTAGGGGGCAAAAGGGTCCTGATGCGAAAAATGATTCAGGAGCTGCCGCCAATCTACGTTTTCAACCAAAAGTTTGTAACTCCTTTGATCCTATAGTAAATCTACTTGTTAACAAAAAAAAAAATGCTTACTGTCTTATCATTATTTTGACATTTTTTTTGGTTCCTTGCGTGTCTTTATTGTTTTCATTGAAGTTGTGAGAATTAAAAAAAAAAAGTAGCAAAGGAACGAAGGGGCTACAATATTGACCACCATGAAATTAAAAAAAAAACAAAAAAAAAAACAAAAAAACCGACACGAAATTGGAAAAAAAAAACGGCTGACGAAAGGACCAGCAAATTGAAAAGAAAAAACCATCATCATCAATAAGAACAACAGCAACAATAACAGATGGATCTTGAAAATATTGAGTGCCTGGAAATGCATTAGCAATATCAAGTCTTTAAAAAATCTCTTGCTTTTCTTTTGATTGTCATTTAAGCCAGGTTGTTTTTTTCTCACACTTGGCTTCTTATGTGTATTAAACACCTGTTTGTTTAAACTTGTTGTGGTTTCCCTTCCTTTCCATTTTTTTTTTTCTCCTTCTCTTTTTTTTCCTCTTCGCCATCATCACCGGCTTCACCCATCTTACTCACGCCCTACTTGACAACACACTCTACTGCCACTGTTTCCAAGGCGAAAACCATTTTTTTTTTGCAAAAAAGTACTGCAATAACATTATTGCCACCATTATTGACACTACGGCTCGAACTACCACTTGTCACGTCTAATTCGGTATACAGCTGCCCACCTCCACTTGCTAATAAGTAGCAGTATTTTTTTTTTATTTCCATCACACTGCTCCAGTTGTGGTTTATTTCACTCCCCTTTTTTTTTTTTTTCCTTTTCACTTCCTCCTTCTCCTTTACTCATTACCACTGTGCCCGCCATATCCTCCATTTTTATTGACGGAATCGACCCGCTCTTCTGCTATCACGACCCCATATCCACGCTCTAGCAAAGAGACATTTGATATGATCTATCTGCATTAAAATTTCACCAGTATGTGTGTACCTGTCACCCATACTTTTTTTTTTTTATTTCTCTCAATTAACCCACATATATCTCTTTCTAGATCTCTTACATAATGTCTAATCACGTCACATCTCCAGATGATTCCGGCGACGACCTAGCCAACGTCTCTACTCATCTTAAAGCGATCCAAAAGCGGCTGGACAATTCTTCTTCACTTGATTCAGAAAACACCACTACTTTAGATCAACCACTCAAACTCCAACCACCCCTCGATCCTTCTGGTGATAATGCTTTTTCCTATCGGTCCGAAAAGTCGGCCCAAATCACATCTCAATTTCAAAACATTCTAAACCAAATCGGCCAAGCCACCATGGACTCTACTTCGCTATCTCACCGCTCCAGACCTTCGGATTCCGACATTGATCCCGTATGTATCTATTGTTTATCATTTCTGCCGTTTTTTTTTTTTTTTTTACAAAAATCCTAACCATTCTGCTTAGAATACCGCCAAACCCTCGAAAAATCTTAGGCGCTCACGAACGCAAAGCACCAAAGGTCAGGATATTCAATTTGTCTCAGGAATTGGCGAAAATCTTCTTTCGGAATGTCGGCGGCTCCGTGTCGAACTTGACAAAAATCTTTCCACAATTAAAGATCTCGAAAGCGACAAAGAGCAGCTTGCATCAAAATATAAGGACCTTGAACAAAAAACTAAAGTGCTCAGAGACTCCGAGGATAAATACAAGGAAGAAAATTGGAATCTCGAAGTTAGGCTACAGGAATTGACTGAACAAGTTTCCAAATCAACCACCGCCATTAATAAAGCTGCCTCCGAAACGGGTCGGCTGCAAAATGTCAAATCGTCCCAAATTGAGGAAATTGAAGCCCTTAAAATTCATGAAGCTGAACTCAAACAGGAACTTAATGCTTGGAAGGTTCGCTACGAAAACGACATTACTGCCTCGCGTCGCGACAAGGATGATCTTAAGTCTGAAATTCAATCCCTCACCCAAACCATTACTGATCTTAAAGAGGAGTCCAGAGTCAATGCCAAACAGATCCAGCACCAACAACAGATTTCCTCCAAGCTGCTTTCTCCTGAGAGTCTTGATGAGTACCACGAAGAGGATCTCAAGACTCCCGACTCGTCACCGCCAATGTCTCCCGTCAAGACTCCCTCACGCAACATGGAATTGGAAGCCGAAACTACCAAGGGTCTGCTCGGTCATGCGCATAGACAGATCAGCAACCTGAGATCGTCTCTCTTCCGTGAAAAGAACGAAAAAGCCGAGCTTCAGCGGCTTCTTTCTCAAGCTCAAGAAGATCTTGAACGTGCTCAATCCCAGACCTCGAGATCCAAGGCTCCTCGTGCCCGTCCTGACTTTGATGTCATTTACGGCAACAGGCGCGCCGTCAGCAGTACTAACAGCATCAGCTCTGCTGACGATAGCGACAACTTTCAATCTGCGCTTGAGGACGGCATTTCCACCGACGCCGGCTTTGAGACTGCTACAGACGGTGCTATTACTGAAGACGACAATTACCAGACCATGGATGAGGTCTCCGACGTTTACCATACTATGGACGAGATTTCAGATGGTGAGGAGACAGAGACTGAAGACTTTAATTCGAGAATCAACCGGTCGCAAAACTCTTCTGATGATGACACTCATGACATTAACTCTACTTTGAGACGTCGTTCGTTTAGACGTGCCAGAGGTGCTCAAGCCAATAGATCGAGACCTTCTTCGCCTGCCACCCAACGCACTTTGTCTGCGCAGACTACCCCTGTCAGACCCTCTAATCTTGCGTCTGAGTTCATGTCAGTCCAGGATGTCGAACGCCACGCTGAGCAGCTTGGGCTCGTCACTCTCACCACTGAGGAGTATGATAATCTCACTACCAAACCCAATTACACACCAACTGAATCTGAATTGAAGACGGCGGCTGCTGCTCTTGACCTTATCGTTCTTTCAAAAACAGACCGCGAAAACCTTTTCGAGAAGCCTACCGCTGAAACTCTCTCTACCCAGGCCAAATCACTTGGTCTTGTGACCCTTTCTGAACAGGACCATTTTGAGCTTTCGCGGTCGGCCAATGAGCCTACTCAGGCCGAAATTGACATTAAGGCCCGTGAACTTGGCCTGGTTACCTTGTCTGAAGACAAGTACGATGAGCTTGTCAAGTTATCCAATCCTGACAAGGCCATGGTTAGTGAGTACGCCAAGACGCTAGGTCTAATTGCTGTTCCCGCAGCTGAATATGAAGCTACTGTTTTGTCAGCCACAACTCCCACCAAAAACGAGGTCATTCAAAAGGCCAAGGGCTATGGTCTTGTTACCATTCCTGAGGCCGACTACTCTAACTTGAAACGGCTGTCTGAAAATCCTACCAGAGACGAGTTAGAGGCCTGGGCTGAAGGTCAAGGCCTGGTATTGCTATCCAAGGACTCCTACTCTGACATTGTCAGGGCTGCAAACCAGCCTACTGAGGAGGAAATTAAAACCAAAGCTGAGTCTCTTGGCCTTATCGCCCTTTCCAAGGAAGAGCATGCCAATCTCGAGAGAATTGCAAAGTCGCCTACAGAGGAAGAGATTTCCAATAGTGCCAAACTTGCTGGAATGGTGGCCTTGTCTTCCGCCGGCTACGCTGCTCTGCAACGCTCGTCTCAAGACCCCACTTTGGAGGAGATCACCCAGAAGGCTAAAAAGCACGGATTTACGGCTGTATCTGACAAGGAGTACCAAACTCTTAAGCAAGCTGCTCTCGAGCCCACTGAAAAGCAACTGGCAGAAACGGCAAAGTCTCTTGGCTTTGTTGCTATCCCGGCTCTTGATTATGACTCGATTCTCAAGTCTGCCAATCATCCCTCAAAAGAAGATGTCATTTCCAAGGCAAAGAATCTTGGCCTAGTAGCCGTTGAGAAGGAGTCTTATGATGAAATTGTGAGATCTTCTTCTAACCCTACAGTCGAGGAAATCACTGACAAGGCCTCCTCGCTTGGTTACACTGTTGTTCCCAACACTGAGTTTAAGTCTCTCTCTCGGGCAGCGAATGAGCCCACGGTTGGGGAGCTGGAAGCCTCTGCAAAGAAGCACAACCTCAACGTTATTCCTGCTCTTGAGTACGACCAGCTTATGCGCAAGGCCAATGACCCTACTAAGGATGAAATTATCGCTTTTGCTTCGAAACTTGGGTTTGCTGCTGTACCTGTTGCTGTCTACGAATCACTCAAGAGTCCTAATCCTGACGATATCATCATTCATGCTGCCAATAACAATCTGCAAGTCATTTCTCAGGACGAGTACGACGAGCTTGTCCGCCCCCTCACTGCCGATGAAATTACTGCCAAGGCCAAGCCTTTAGGTCTCATAGCCATTAGTAACGAAAAATACATGGAGCTCACCAAGGAACCTTCTGTTGCAGAAGTTGTTGCCAAGTCAAAGGCCTTAGGTCTTTCTACTCTTGACGATTCTGAGTTGACTGAACTGCAGCGACGTGCCAATGATCCCACTCTTGATGAAATTTCTTCTCGTGCCAAGGCTCTCAACTTTAATGTTATCCCTGAAACTGAATATAATGAACTGCACGATCTTGCCTACAAGCCTGATCCTGAACACCTTGCAGAGTTGGCTACTAAGCAGGATCTTGTTCTTGTGCCTGTATCTACTCACAAAAAGCTCATTGCTGATGCCAATAGTCCTACGCAAGAGCATCTCACTGAAAAGGCTAAGCTTTTGGATCTTGCTCTCATTCCTGAAACCGAGCTTGCCGAGCTCAAGCGCGATCCCACGATTGAAGAGCTTCATGCTAAGGCGGCCAATCAAGGTCTAGTCACACTGCCCAAGTCCGACTATGCTAAACTTGTTCAGCAGGCCGAATCTCCTACACAAGATGAGCTAACTGGTAGAGCCAAGTCACTTGGTCTTTCTGTTATCGATACCAAGGAGCTTGACCAGCTAACTGAAATTGCCGTATCGCCTTCCGCGGACCATATTGCTTCCAAGGCTGCTCTTGTTGGGTTAACTGCTATTTCTGTTAACCAGTTCAACAAACTGGAGCGTCGCGCTAACAACCCTTCAGTTGAAGAGCTGACTGCCAAGGCTAATGAGTTTAACCTGGTCATTGTTGACAGGAAAGAGTTTGACGAACTGAAACGTGAAGTCAATAAGCCCACTACCAACGAGCTGGAAACTAAGGCCAGTACTCTTGGTCTTGCCGTCATTGAAACGTCTAAACTTGAAAAGCTTCAAGCCAAGCCTACTCAAACTGAGGTTGAGAACGCTGTCAAGGAATATGGCCTAATTGCGGTTCCTATAGGCCAGTACGAATCCATCCGCGAATCTGCTAACCGCCCTATGGATAAGGCTTTTGTCGAGTCCGCTGCTGCTAGTTTAGGTCTTGCCACTATTGCTACTGCTGCTCTTACTTCCCTCAAGTCCCCATCTACCTCTGATATCAAGACTCTCGCCGATAAAAATGGTTTCTCGCTCATTCCTCACGCTGAGCTTAAGACTTTAAAGAACCCGCCACCTCCCACCGCTTCCGAGATTCCTGCTCTTGTCAAACGTCATGGTTTGGTGGCAGTTGAGCAAGAAAAGTATAATAACCTCATAAAGCCTTACAGTCCTTCTAAAACTGAAGTTGAAGACAAGGCTCGTGAGTTTGGTCTCGTGGCCCTTCCTCAAGCCGAGTACAAGTCACTTGCCGAGCCATCTGTCACCGAGTTGCAAAACAAGCTCACTGCTCGCGGTCTGATTTCTGTTCCCGAGGACAAGTACAAGGAACTTACTTCACCTGATAAGGACTCTCTGACCAAATTGGCCTCTGCTCATGATTTGGCTCTCGTACCTAATAAGGAATACACTGAGATTTGCCGTGCTGCAAATAAACCCTCACTGGCTGAACTTGGTACTAAGGCCGCCATTTTTGGGTCTGTTCTAATTACCGCCGATGAGCTCAAGGACTTGAAAAAGAGAGCCAATGAACCCAGCGAAAAAGAGATTGCTGCTAATGCTTCCAAGCTTGGTCTTTCTACCATTCCTAGTGATGCCCTTGACTCTCTCAAGAAGCGTGCTGACCTGTCTACGCTTGACGAGCTCAAGATTGCGGCCGCTAAACTTGGTGTCGCTATTGTTTCCTTGGATGATCTCAATTCTCTACGCGAGAAGGCTACCAAACCTAGCGCCGAAGATGTTGAGAAGTATGCTGCTAGACTCAACCTTGTTGCTCTGCCTATAAGCGAAGTTAATGAGATGAAGCGTCGTGCTGATCCTACCATGGAGGAGCTTTCTCAACTAGCTGCTAAGGAGTCAAAGGCCGTAATTGACTTGGCTGAACTTGAGGCTCTCAAGCATCCTTCCGCTGAGTATCTCAAGATCACGGCGTCTAATCTTGGTTACACTCTGCTGCCAATTGAGGAGTATAAAAACTTGGAGTCAAACTGCACGAGCCCAACTAGAGATTTCTTGGATCAGCATGCCAAACGTAATAGATTCTCTTTGGTCTCTTTTGACGACCTCAAGTCTTTGCACAAAAAGGCTGAAGAGCCCAGTCATGATGACATTGTTTCGGGCGCTACTAAGCTTGGTTTATCTGTTGTTGCTGCTGATACTCTGGCTAATCTCAAGAAGAAGTCGACTGAGCCTGAATACGATGATCTCGTTAAGTTTGCATCCAACTTCGACTCTGTTATCATGAAGACCGATGAGCTTGAGAAGCTCAAGTCTCAGGCTGGGCTGGAAGAACAGGCTGAAAAGCTTGGTTTTGCTTTGGTGCCTGCCACAGAGTTGTTATTGCTACGTGAGCCTGATTTACCTGCCGTTCAGAAGCACATGTCTCGTCTTAACGCCACTATCCTTTCTAATGAAGAGGTTTCCAAACTCAAGTCAAGTCCCAAGGACCTCACCAGAGACCAGCTTGAAGAGGTTTGCGCTAACAAGGGCCTGAGCGTTGTTTCAGAGGCTCATCTGCAAGAGCTTGAGCGTGTTTCCTCCAACCCTACCAAAGAGGAGCTTGACATGCGCGCTGCGCATTTGGGTTATGCTGTAGTCTCAATTGATGGCCTGCAAGCTCTTCATAAACGTGCAGATGAGCCAACTAAAGAGGACTTACAGCGTGTTGGTTCCAAACTTGGTCTTACTTTGATTCCCGCTCCGGACTTTGCTTTAATGGAGCGCCGCATTAAGGAGCCTACTTTCAATGAGTTGCAAGAAGCTGCTGCCCACAAGGAGCTTTCACTGGTTTCCAAGGTTGAACTGACTGAGCTAAAGCGCAAGCTTACCGAGCCCTCCAGACTTGAAGTTACTACTCTTGCCAAGTCTATTGGTTTAGTCACTATTCCTAATGACGAGTTTGATTCACTTGAGAAAAACGCCTTTGAGCCTGAGCGCGAACATGTCATTCAACAGTGCAAGCGTCTTGGCCTTGCCGGCATAACTACTACTGAAGTCGATGAGCTTCAGCGTAAGATTTCTCAGCCGTCCAAGGTTGATCTTGAAAACGCTGCAAAGAAGCTCAACTTGGTTCTTGTTCCTCGCGACCAGTATGCTGCTCTCAACGACAAAGCCAAGCTTATTGAGGCTGAGATTGAAAGTGCTACCAAGCCTAAACAACTCGGATCTGTTTTGGCCAGAAAAGAGCATTTCGAAGGTATTATCAGAAAATCAGCCTATTCTGAGTCTTCTTCCAATCATGGTGAGAAGGTTATTGAGTCGATGCGTTCGCTTGGTTACATTCCTGTTTCTTCTGAAGAGTATAAGCGTCTTGTTGACAACCAGAAGGAATACAAACCTACTAAGCGTGATGTGCTTAGAACGGCCAAGGAGTTTGGGCTTGTAGCCATCACCAGCGAGGAATATAAGTACCTCCTTAAGCGCAACAATAACGCATCGGAAAGCAAGACGCATTCTGGTATTTTCTTGGATACTTCTTCTGATTCTAGATCTGAAACTCCTGTTTCTCTTACTCCTGTCTCCGCTGAGGCTCCCAAGGCGATCGAGGCCACCTTTTATAATGCCTCTCTCACCTCTGATTCTGGTCTTGAGTCTGTGCCGTCCGAGTATCTTTCTTCTCTGCGTCGCATCGTCGAGACTCCCACTAAGGAGGATGTTTCTATGCTTGCCAAAAAACTTGGCCTTGTTTGTATTCTTCCCGGAAACGCCATTCAAGGCAACAAGCACTCTGCTGGTACTTTTATCACTGATCCCTCTGATTGGGTTGCCATTCACAAGGATGAGTATGAAAAGCTTCAGCCTCCTCCTGAAGAGAAAGTGAAGAATTTGGCAAGAGAAGTCGAGCTTATTACTTCTGCACCCAGAACTATAACTCCTTTGCCACTATCGCGCACTGGGACCCCTAATCCCCTCTCTAGATCTGTGACTCCCAACCCACTGTCTAGATCTGTTACTCCTCTGGGTGGCATGACCCGTTCTATTAGCACGTCTGCTATTGCTGCCGAGCTTGAGCACAACGAGGGCAACGATAACACCAATAGCTCTAGCTCTGCGTTGACTAGCCCTAGTAATATTGTACCTCCTACTGTCATTTTATCTCACGAAAGCGAGGATAAACTTGATACCAAGGAAACAATTGTTGACAGAGCTGGCAAACTTGGCATGGTTGTAATTGCTGCTGAAGAGTTTGCTTCTCTGAAAAATTTCACAGCAGAAAAGGCTGAACTTACTGAGAAGCATGCGAAGGATTTAGAAGCAACCAAGGCGGCTTCTTTGGCCGAGCTTGAAAGCCTAAAGACTGACAAGGCTAAACTCGCGGCTGAATCTGAGGCTCTCAAGGCTGCCAAGGCCAAGCTTGAGACTGAAGCTGAAACCTTGAAGGCTGAGGCTGAGGAGCTCAAAGCATCCCATGCTGAATTGGAAGCTGAATCTGAGAAGATGATTGCTAGCCATGCTGAGCTTGCAGTCAAGACTGAGAAACTTGTTAATGAGAAAGACAATCTTCTTAATGAGCTTAATGCTACTTGCGAAACCAACGAGGAGATGGCGCAGAAGCTTGAAGAGCAGTCCAAGCTATTGTTTGAGTATCAGGAAGCTGAAAAATCTAACGCAGCTTTGAAGGCAGCGAATGCTACTGAAATGGCTCGTGTTGAGGATGAGCTCAAGAGTCTGCAAGAAAAGTCTAAGCCTACTATCGAGTCTGTCAAGGCGTCTGCTATTCCATTTGGCCTGACTGTCTTGACCCAACCCGAGTTTGAGGAACTCAAGGGTCTCCAAGAAAACTCCAAACCCACTATTGAGTCTGTTAAGGCATCCGCTGTTCCTTTTGGCCTAACGGTCTTGACTCAAGCTGAGTTTGACGAGTTCAAGAGCTCTGCTGCTAAACCAAGTCAGGTTTCTATTGACGAGCTACATGGATTGGCAGAAAATCAAAACATGATTTTGCTGACTCGTGAGGAGTACAAGAAGTTAAAGGAAAATTCTTCCACTGCTGCTATTCCCGTTCCTTTGCCGGTACCTGTGACGCAAACCAAGACCGTCGAGGTTGTCAAGGAGATCACTCCAGCTGATCTTAGCCAGGAGGCGGAGCGTAAAGGATTTGTTCTAGTTTCTAAAGATGAGCACTCTTTACTCAAGAAGGCTGCGGCACCACTGACATCTGACCAGCTCAAATCCCAGGCTAACAGTCTTGGATTGTATTTGCTTTCGCCTGCTGAGTACGCGACACTCAAGTCTCCTGTTACGCCCGTCAGAGTCGTCAATGAGAAAAGTCTCAGAAGCGACGCTGAGCGCTTGGGTTTTACTGTGTTGCCAATTTCTGAGTTTAAGGAACTCTACGATCTAAGAGACAAGACTCTTAGAGATGAGACTATATCCGATATCGAGGTACGTTTTTTTTTTTTACATTTTCTCATGCTTTTTCTATTTGCTAACTTTTTTTTTTTTTTTTTTTAGAAACCTATGACTCGCGAAAAGATCCAGGTTGAAGCCGAGAAAGTTGGATTGGTCGCGATTGGAGCCGCGGAGTACGAACACCTCAAGATGCAGCAACGTGCAACTCCTGGCGAAACGGCGTTTTTCACTACCGCAAATCATCAGTCGACCAACTCACAGGATCCAATTACTATGCGAGCCATGGTTGGTGCGTCCGACGAGGATAGTTGGGCCGGCCCATCGCACGCCGCCAAGCCCTCTGTTGACAATAGCATTTCTTCTTACAACAACGCTTACTATGATCCCACTGCCGGCGAGGCAAGCAACTTTGTATTCAATAACGCCCATGCCACCGCTCCCAAGAGTATGCTACTCGACTCTGCCCCTCTTAAGCAGCCCAAACCGCATACTTCTGAAGCCTCCCTGGGCGATAGAGTCATGAGAATGAAGCAGCCTGAGAGTCCTGAAGCGCCGAGCATGATGAATATGAGTGCCTTCACTCTTGGAACTAATGCTTCGTTGCAGGATCGGCATATGATCTCCTTAATCACTCAGGTTGTTATTGGTGAATACCTGTTCAAGTACACGCGACGCCGTGGACTGAGCGGAATCTCTGAAAACCGCCATGAGCGCTATTTCTGGGTAGACCCGTACACATTGACATTATACTGGAGTCAGGACAACCCTGCAATTGACGCTCGAAACAATGGTAAGGCCAAATCGGTGGCCATCATTGGTGTATTGACGGAAGAAGACTCCAACCCCCTCCCGCCCGGCCTTTTTCACAAGTCGATTATTATCCAAACAAGCGAAAAGAAGACGCTTAAGCTAACGTGCCCGACCCGCCAGCGCCACAATATTTGGTACGGCGCGCTGCTCTACTTGTTAAAGCGTTCCGAGGAGGCCTCTTCACTAGCGCACGACAATGAGATTGACAATTTTTCGATTAACGACGATGATGAAAATGAGAGTATTATTGACGATTACATGGAGGATATAAAGAACAAGCGATTTCGCGGTGGAGTGCCGCCCTCGCCGGGAACTAGCCGTATGTCAAGTTTTAGACAGGGAATTGCGCCGGAAATGAACCGTATGCGGACCTCGCGGACAGCGAGTTTTCATGGAATGTCAGGGCCCAGTGGTGCAGGCCGCCGGAGGCCGAGCGATGTGCACAGTCTGTGGTCGCGCAACAGCGACAAAGGTCATTAACAGGACTTAATTGGATGGGTTTTTATTTTTTATTTTTATTCTGTTTTTATTATTGGTTTTTTGCACTGTTTCTATTATTTTTTTTCTTTGCTTGATTTATTACTGGAGTTACTGTTTGTTTTTATGCCTTTTTTTAGTTTGATTTAATGTATATGACGTTGATACATAGTCATGAGCGGATCCTAAACCAAAGGAATAATGTAGATGAAACTTTTAAAAATCTATTACCAGGATGATCATATAAAATAAATAAATAAAAATGCATTATTCAGCAGTGACCGCAGTGAGAACTAAAATAAAATTAAAAAAAAAAAAATGAAGGGTGAGTGTTAAGATCATAAGTGTAGGATAGAAAGACGCCGTAAAAAAAAAATGCAATGATGAGAAGGATGGGACACTCCAAGACTACGACGATGATGGACGCCACGAAAATAAATCCATCGTTTCTGTCGTCCAGGCGCCGTAGGCTTCTGCTACTAGTACAACAGGCTGGGCTGGTGGTGGTACATGAGAATGATCCTTTGCTTCTTTTTGTTTTAAACACTGGGCAGCAGCGACGTGTTGAAGCAAGTGTGCTCGTGACACGGGCGTAACAAACTGGGGGTTATTCTTGCTGTTGCCGCCAGGGGTCACGTTCGGGGAGGTGTCAGTGCTCGTACCACTGGTGACGCTAGCTGTAGTGGTGGTAGGACCGAGGGTGACACGGTTTTTGGGCCGTCCAAAACCCGTCTGAAGCGGCAATGGTAGCGCGGAAATCAAGGGAGACGTCACTGCTTCTGTTTCTGCTGTGGCTGTTATAGTTGGAACTGTTGCCGCCGCAGTAGGTTTGCGTAGTGGTGATGATGATAATGATGACTGACCAATTGGCTCAATGCGGGGGACGGGGGGTAAAGATGGTGCAGCGTGGGGTAGAGGTGGGGGTGCCACCACCACCACAACCACTTCCTCGCCCTTGGCCACGGCAGGGTGGCTCTTCGTATGGTTTTGTGGGCGTGTTGTTGCATTCTCGTACGTTGACAAAGCCTTGGTTATCGGCACTGCTGTTGGTGACGCTGCTGGAAACGCCTCAGCTGGAGCGGGGTCCGGGGCAAGCGCAAAAAAATCAATTTCAGTAAAACTGCGGGTGGTCTCCTCTAAATCGGATCCCTGGTGGCTCCCGTTTGCGAGACCCTGTGTAGTAGTATCAATTTCTCCAGCTGCAGCAGCTACTGCTGTTGCTGCATCGCCACTAATTTTAGTTAGGGCCTCGAGATCTTGGCTAATTTGTTCGGGGTTAATGATCAGAGGCGCACTGCTTCGAGCGGTGACCGCCACTGCCGACACAGAAGATACCAGTGACGGCTGTATCTCGACTACGCTCGAGGTTCCTGTGCTAGGTATAGACAGACTAGGCCCTTGTGTCATCGTAACGACATTGCCGTCATCGTCTTTTGGTTCGACTGGCCCAGACTGCACAATGGTCTTAATCGGGGATCGTGGTTCAGGAGAACTGGCCAGAAGCATGCCACCACCATCTTCACCCTCCTCGAAAAAATCGTCCGGTAGATCTGAATCCTGCTGACCGTCTGAACGCTCATCCATATCAATTTCCGAGATTTCTTCTGCCATTTGTGTATCTGGGCCCTTATTATTTCCTTTACTTTTCTGGCCAGCGTCAACAACAAGTTCAATGTCGGGTTTTTTGTCAAAAACTTTGGTAGTAGTCATAGGTTGACAACTGGAACTGGAAAAGACTAGATCAGTTTCGTCCTTAAAATCATAGTCGTCAAAATCAGGTTCAGGTGCTGTTGGCCCTTGATACTGTAGTTGGTTCTGGTTGTGAGATTTTGCTGGCGCGCATTGATCGGAACTGCACAGCCCGTTCTCATTATTAGATATTGTCGGTAAAATAGCTGATGCCGCATCGGGCTCCACGTCACTGAAAAAATCAATTTCATCAATGTCATCACCAAACTCGTCTAAGGGCGAAGCTGACACTTTAGATTTTGATACTCGTGGGGGCGAACCTTTGATTTCAAGTACCTCCACATCCATCTCATCATCATCCCCGGTCTTTAGCCTTGTAACAGAGTGACCCTGGCCCCCGGCTCTAAAACTTGTCTCAGTCAAGTTTTTAGTTGCAAGTGGGTTATTTTTGTCCTTTTGTAGTGATGCGTGAAGATTTGCTTCGAGCTGATCCAAATCAGCATGAACATTTGCACTTATGGTTCGGAAATCATCACAATCATAATCATTGTTGTTTTTTAATGCATTATCATGGCCACTACTGCCGTTACTGGTACCAACAAAGCCTGGTGGTGGTCGCCATAACGGCAGGCGCGGCATTGGCCCTGACGATATGCCCTGTAGACACCTTAATCCGCTGCCGCCGCCACCGCTACTACCGAGCCCGCTGGTAAGAGCACCAGCCGTGGGGAAATAACTTTTCGAAAATGACGGCGGCCGCAGAGGTTCTGGGGAGGACCTCGTCGCCGGATTTTTGTTCGATATGGAAACCGCTGATTTCTTCATCGTGTCAGCAGTAGTAGCAGTAGTTGGCGCGGCCTTTACTGGCAACGGGTGTAGGGCCTTTACTGGCAATTGCGTCTTGGTGTGGGATCCACCATTAATCAATGCTAGGGGTTTATCCCCACTGCTATTGGCACTTCTGGACAAAACTGGTGGCGTTCTATGCTGCTGTTGCTGAAGGAAAGTATTTAGTGGCATTGGGGTTGTCGATACCGGTATAGGATGCGTCACGTCGAGTACCTCGACGTCGCCGTCATCACCATCAGAGGTCACATTGGGCCGATCGCTAAACTCGCTTAAGAATTTCAAATCGTCAAAATCGTCAAGCGCGGCATCAAGCCGGGAAATAGCGGCCGAATCAGCCGACGCGTTCGATCGGTTGCTATATCTCTGTGGTGGTGGTGGTAGTAGTACTTTCCCTTCTGGTTGGTTGTACAGTTGCTGCTTTGAAGGTTGGGCGGATTTGGTTGTTAGTATTAAAGGTGTTGGTACGCTCTGAGGGTGCGGCTTGCGATCGGGCCTTTTCTGCGGTGGTTGCTGCTCCCGTTGATAATGTTGTTGTTGATTCTGATGCTGATTTTGATGCTGATGTAGACGCTGTTGGAGCTGTTGCTCCAGCTGATGCTGCAATTGTTGCTGCCATGATCCGCCATTACTTTTCCGGGTTGATGGCGCTGGCGTTGCTGTCGTGGTCCACTGTCGGTTACTCCGGCGCCCTTGCTGCCGCCGTTGCTCGTTTATGCTTTCGTTCTGCTCGCGGATCACGTCGCGTAGCGCGCGGTCGCTCTGCCCGTGCGCAAGCTCGCCCGGCCTTAGCAACAGCCCACTGCGCTTCCGCTTGCTGCCACCAGCCTCCTCGTCGTTGGCTTCCCACCCCCGCGCGGGCACCCGCAACCCTGCTCCCAGCGGGGGCGGAACCACAACGGCCTCACTACTCAAAAGCTCGTCGACAATGACACGATATTTCCCCGCAAGAATAAATTCATCGCCCTGGTGTAAATCAATTTTGCGGAAATCAAGGGCAATTTCCATCCCCATATTCCCCTGATTATCACAATCATATAATCGTAATCGCCAGTTTTGGGTATAATAAAATAGTACCCCATCTTGACTCGGGGGTTTTTTATTATGGATTTTGGCCGTGTAAAGAACACTATACTTGTGCACCGCGTGGGGGATCATGGCGAGGTTTGGGCCTGCTGAGGTGTTGTTAGCTCGCGAGGGTAAGGATGTGCCGATTGGTATGGTTGACGAGGCTATCGTCATCGCTGTTGTTGTTGCTGTTGTTGTTGACCTTCAATATATCAGTAAAAAAAAAAAAAAAAACAGAAGTGATCGATATAAGACAATTCAAAAAAAAAAAAAAAAAAAAAAAAAAAGAAGGTAACGAATAATAAAAAAAAAAAAAAAAAAAAAAAAAAAAAAATACAAAACGGGTGACGTGAACGCGTTTTGATAAAAATTAAGACCCCATTAAGAAATAGCCCAAAAAAGACCTATAACTTGATTTTTTAAATTTTAAAACTTAAAATATTTTTATGTCTTTAGTCATTTATCTTAAAGCCCATGTTTTAAAAATTGGCCCACGCGGTCTAGACCGTTTTTGATTCCCACTTTGGTAAATCATTTGTAAATGCATCATGCCCTGACTCTTTGGCTGGGGAAAAAAAAACGTTGCAGTATATCGCCGCATCTGCCACTTTTCATATGTTCCAATTTTCACCCTTCTGTGCTACAGGGTCAAATCCTCTATTTCTGTTTAGTCGTAGCTAATATTATTCATTACATATCATACAATTGCTTCGTCCTAGCACCTAAGCACCAATCTTTTCTTCAAGAACCTTGAGAAGGGTGACAGTGTCAGCAGAGAACTTGCGGATACCTTCAGAGAGCTTCTCAGTGGACATCTGGTCCTCGTTGAGACCAAATCTAAAGGCAGCCTCATCGTCAACAAAGGACTTCTTCTCAAGATCAAGAGTCTGAGCAGCAGTAGCGTCAAGCTTCTTGGGGACAGCGTCGGTGGAGTTGTAAAGCTCCTCCAAAAGAGAAGGAGAAATGGTCAAAAAGTCAACACCAGCAAGCTCCTTAATTTCACCAGTGTTTCTAAAAGAAGCACCCATGACAATGGTCTTGTAACCAAACTTCTTGTAGTAGTTGAAAATGTTCTGGACACTGTGGACACCGGGATCCTCAAAGGAAGTGTAGGTCTTGCCAGTGGAGGCCTTGTACCAGTCGAGGATACGGCCAACAAAGGGGGAAATGAGAGTGGCGTGGGCCTCAGCAGCGGCAACGGCCTGAACAAAAGAGAAAAGCAGAGTCAAGTTAACGTGAATACCGTGCTTGGCCTCAAGCTCACGGGCAGCCTGGATACCCTCCCAGGTAGAGGCAATCTTGATGAGGACTCTATCCTTCTCAATGCCCTTGGTCTTGTAGAGATCAATGATCTCAAGGGCCTTCTTGATGGTGGCATCCTTGTCAAAGGAGATGCGGGCATCAACCTCGGTAGAGACACGACCAGGGACAATCTTCAGGATCTCAGAGCCAAACTCGACAAGGAGAATGTCCAGAGCAGCTTCAGCCTTCTGGGCAAGAGAGCCAGAGCTCGACTTGACGGCAGCAACAGCGTTGTCAATGAGGGCAGCGTACTCGGCCTTCTTAGAGGCGGCAAGGATGAGGGAGGGGTTGGTGGTGGCATCCTGGGGCTTGTACTTGGCGATAGCTGTGGGGAAAAAAAAAAGCAGGTTAGAAACTGTAGAAAAGCAAAAACCAATATAATTACTAAATCAGCACAAGTCGTTGATTGCATGGATGAAGAACCTGGCTGAATCGTGGCAAATACATTGGAATTACGTTAAAAAAAAAAAAAAAACTTGTAATTGTGCCTGAAGGAGGGAGGGGTCTAAGACTCCTGCTGGGGGCTACATACATTCAAATTCACCAGTGTCGGTAACGACGATAGTGCCAGAGGCCTTGAGCTGTTCCAAAGAAGAGGTAGACATTATGGGGGGGAAGAAGTATGAAGAAGGTGGGATGTAAAATACAAAATGAAAGGATGAGTCAAATAAGAAAAAGGGAAAGAAGATAAATTAAAAAAATGGGAAAAAATGGTCATTTTTAAATGTTTTTTTTTTTTGGGGGTGGGTTGTATGTTGAACGATTCATGTAAATTTGGGTTGGTCTTTTTGATGTGTTGGGAGGGGTGGGTGGTTGTCATTTTGTATACAAAAAATTAACAAAAAAATAAAATAAATAATAAATAACAATAAATAATAATAAAAAACAGGCTTCAGCGTTTTAAATTCATTGGAGGGGCATTTTTGTTTTTTTCGCCCACAAGCTGACAGAAACAACAACAACAACAAGAACAACAGCAACGGTATTATTATTATTATCAGTATTATCATCAGTAGTAGTAATAGTAATAATAGTAGAGATAGCAATAGCACCTGGGCTTTATAGGCTAAAATTTAGCCAAAAAAAAACCCCAAAGATCGCAGTGGTGGCAGATTTAACAGAAAATCCACCTCCCCCCAATTCTTCCTCTTCGCTCATTAAAGGCTTTATGCATACTTTCTCTCTTTATGGCCACAACGGTTTTAATCCCGGACCCCTCATGGGTCATTGCACCGTCCACTGTATCAGGGTTCACGGCCCGTGTGTGAACCTAATATGTCAGCTGACTGAGCATCGCTGCCACGGGGCACTTACCCCCATTACTACCGGTTAGTGAAATTTGTCACTTGCGACCTGAGCCTTTGCTCTATGCTACATAGTGTCGCTTACATAACTACAGCCAAATAGAAATTTTTCAAATACCGTCGTCGTTGCCACCACATGTATGAATCGCCGTGAGGACCCCACAGAGTTTTTCTCTTTGCTTCCATACGCCCAACCTTAAAAATGGCAGCTTTTTTATTTGTAATTTTTTACTTATATAATAATATCGCATAATAAAATTCCACATATAAAAATATCCTCATTTTACTATCCCCGTTGACGACACCTCACATGAGACCCTCCCCCAGAGGCCCAGATCTGTTCTTAGAAATCACTCTCAGTAATCTCAAGTTGATTTCTTATTGATTTCTTATTGATTTCTTATTGATTATTGATTATTGATTTCCACGGTTGTTGCTGTGGGTGCTGTTGTTACTGTGCTGGGCTATTTCCGGACAGTTGTGTCCCGTTAATGATATACCGTAGTTTGTTGAATTTTGTACCTCTCATCTTGGACATTTCTGTTCCGGGGATGATGTTTGAAATCGTCAACAATGAATCTTTCATAATTGACCACTAATGACCCGTACAAGCACATCTAGGTCCGCACTCTTACGGGTTTTTTTTTGTTTTTTTTACCAGCGGCCACAGCAAAATTTAGGCGGATACTTTTAAATTTATTCCCTTTTGAATATTATGCACTCATTGTGGTATCAGAGCCTTTATTGTTGTCCATTGTTTCTACTCGCGTACTTTGAAGCTCCTGTAAACACGGCTGTACGCACAATTATTACAAAAACCAAGTTGAATTCCACAGAGTCATTTCCCATCGCATCACCGTTTGACCTTGGGAGTCAAAGCTTCGGAGACTGCATGGGAACTAGCAGTAGTAGTAGTAGTGTTAAAACCCATGTGCATTTCAATCTCTCTAATCCACTTTAAGACACCGGTATCTTCAACAGGCACAACTCCATGATATCTCTGCTTGAATTGTAATGCCAGTGACAATAGACGGGTCCGTGGGATTGGATAAATAAAGGTGGTTGATGAGGAAATGCTGCTAAAATAGCCGGTCTTCAACACTATTTTTTATTATTTTTTCAATTTTAAATTTATATACGAACCTCTTGGGTGTTGATTTTACCATTCCGTAAACATCCACTGGCTATTACGAGCATAACAAGTTAGAAAAATGGTAGAAGTTGTAAAAGTTGTTCTAGATGCAATTATATATTAGTTACCCAATAATAACTGCTGCCCTTGAATCTCATTAATTGTGAATTCCATATATGTGCTGTCCATATCCAGAGCATTACTTTTATTTCATAGTGCTCAGCAACTTTACGCTTTGCGTTTTGTGACTTAGTACATACTCTATTAGCTGGTCACGGGGCGTTGCTGCTACTGTGAAAAATCCACAGTCTCGTATTCTCACATGACACAAACCTCATTTCCTGATTAGGAATACACTCAACAAATACCAGCGGCAAATGTGTTCTGTAATATACGGCTAATGTATAAACCAGTATTGGGTGGCCAGTAGGATCTGGTTCGATTTGTTAGGCCGCTCCCCGGCTTGCCAGACTGCCGATCTGAACTGACTTCCCATTGTAATTTTTTGTTTCCCCGAACCAGGCTGGGGCTCTCTCTCTCTGCGTACAGATTCCAGGGCAAAATCCCAGAAGCTCATGCAGCTGTAGTCATCAAGCGCACGCCGCGGTCCAGCGCTGGTTCAGATATGGTCTTATTTTTGGTTGCTTTTGTACGTTATTCTCATCCAGGGCAAATTTAGCAAGCAAGACAAATAACAACAACAACAATAATAATAACAACAACAACAACTACACTAAACTATACGTACTTGAATTTTGAGCGACACTTGCATTGCCCAAACTCTTTTTTCCAACCTTCTCTTTTTTCTTCTTTTTTCCCTTCCTTTCTCCTTCCTTCCCTTTCCTTCTTTACACACACACAAATACTTATACAATGTCATCAACAACTCATAAACCACCAAAGCCAAAGTCATTTTCCGCATCGTCGGCCACAGGTTCCTCGCGGAGCTCATCCCATCTGGACGCCGAATCACAGGCATTAAAGAGCAAATATTCAAAGCAGCTTGATACCCTGCGAGAGCTGTTCCCCGACTGGAAAGATGAAGACCTGTTGCCAGTACTGGCCGAGACAGAAGGAAGCCTAGAAGAGGCCATTGAGAGAATATCAAGCGGTAAGCACTCTCTAACCTTGCTTTTCTTTTTTTTTTTTTTTTTTTGATCACTAACACAATTTCACTTTGGAATTTTTTTTCAAGTTCTTTGTTGATTTGGTGGTGCTGAAAAAAAAAAAAAAAACACAGAGCATGAAAAAACTCTCCCCGGTGAGACACGCTATTTTTTTTTATTACTTTTGCTATTTTTTTTTTCATAACCAGCTCGCTAACATCATCATCAGGCCAAGTTTCGCAATGGGGTGAAGTTAAGAAGAAGTCCAAGGAAAAGTTCAAGAAGCATGACGACCCTAGTCAAGATTTCAAGTCACAAAAATCATTAAACTTCCACTCCAAGCATCAGCATCGCGAGCCCCGCGAGTCTCGCCAGAGCATCAGATCTTCATCAAATCTTAAGAAGACAACCCAAAAGAAGCCAGCTACTAATGCTTCTGCTCCGGCCCAGCCAGCCCTATCCTCACAGTCGTCCGCGCAGCCTACTCCTGCCGCCACCATCCCAGCATCTTCTACTCCTAGCAAATCCTCATCATCTGGAACTAAATCTTGGGCTGAGCTGCTTGGAAACAATTCCGCCTCCAAACCCACGCTGAACAAAAAGACGGACCCGCTTTTGAACCCCACCGCACCTCCCACAAATGAAGATATTTATGATGATTCTAATGATAACACCTCAATTACGGTCAAGATCCCGACCACTGCTGCTGAACCCACTCCCACTCCTGCCCCCGCGCCCACCGCCGCTCCCGTTGCCCCTACAGACTCATCCAAGCCCCAAAAGCTCTCATGGGCCGCGATTGCGGCGCCCAAGCCCGTTGAACAACCCAAGAAGATCACCTCTGCCCTACCCACTGCCCCTGCTGAACCTACTCCTGTTGCTGAACCCGAACCCGCCCCCGTTGCTCCCACTGAGCCCGAACTAGTTGAAGAACCTGCCGCTATCACTGAGCCCGAGTCAATTGAAGAACCCGTTCCAGAGCCTATTTCCGCCCCTGAACCTGTTGTCGAACAACCTGCTCCTGTTGATCAACCCGTTGAGACTACTGCCCCTCCCGGCTTGAACAAAGTTGAGCCAGAAGCCGTGCAGTTCGACAACCAGTCTGATTCTACTTACAAGAGACAGCTTAGCCAGGAGGCTCCTGTTGTCTTGCCGGGTGCCATTGGCAACCGCGGTCGCCTTGGCGTTCAATTTGGTTCGCTTAATCTGGCCGATGACGAGCAGACTGAAGAGCCCAAGGTCGAGGAGCCCGTTCAGCAAGACCAATCGTACCTGTACAATCAGCAGCAACAGCTTCAGCAACAGCAGATTCAGCAGCAGCAACAACAACAACCCCATCAACCCCAGCAACCCCAGCAACCCCAGCAACCCCAGCAATCCCAGCAATCCCAGCAATCCCAGCAATCCCAGCAGCAGCCTCCTCAGCAACCTGCATCTCAACAGGCCCAGCAATCGGGCTACAACTCATACAACAGATACAACCAGCGTCAGAGCTCTGGTCAATACTCTTCTGCTCAACCTCCTACCCAGCCCCAGAAGTACGATGCTTACAATCAATCCTACGGTTACCCCGGCAACCCTGGCTACAACAACGGTTACAACCTACCTAACGAATACTATGGCGGCGTTGACCGCAACACGTATGCCGGTTACTACAGTCCTTACCAGCATGCTGGTCTGGACCAGACTTCTGTTGCTGCCGCTGGCGCTGGCAACACCGCCAGATTTGGTGCCGAAAAGACTCCGAGTGCGGCTGGATCCGCTGGAGCCTCGCAGTCACCCGCTGTCGCAAATGCTGGTATTTCGCAGAGCGCCCCGCAGTTCCAACACCAAATGAATTACTACTACCCGGGCTACGGCTACTACTACCCCATGAACTTTAGTCCTCAGCAGCAATACGCCGCGCCTAACCAGCAAAAGAACTACTACAACCATCAGTCCTACTATGGTGACTACCGTCAGGTTCAGCACCCCCAGCAGGGACAGCAACAGGTTCAGCAGCCGCAGCAGCCGCAGCAGCCTCAACAACAACAACAGCAACAACAACAACAACCACAGGGTGCCGGTCTAAGTGGAATTTCTGAGTTCCTGCAGCGTGATGACAACAAGACTGCACCGGGCTCACCCCAAGGGCTTGTGGGAGCCCAGGTTGCCGGTGGTCAACAGGTGCAGCCCCAGCAACAGCAGCAGCAACAACAACAACAACAACAGCAGCAGCAGTACTCAGCTCAGCAACAGCCCCAGCAGCATCTGTACCCCTATGCCAACAGTGGCTACGGCAACTACGGCCAACGCCAGAACTGGAACTACGGCAACTAACCAATTTTTTTTTTCTCGTGTGTGTGTGTATGAAAAGGGTTGTCTTATTAGTGTAGGAAAAAGAGGAGGTATAAAACTTCTCAAGGCAATCTATGTACTGATATGAGAAAAGCAACAAAAGAAAAAAAAAAACTTTCAGTCGTAAATTGGGTTGTTATTATATTTTCTTGTTAGTATTATTATTATTATTATTATTATTATTATTATTATTATTATTATTATTAT